>JAYKKM010000224.1:2212500-2472500 GCA_035772405.1 Chrysogorgia sp. JL179-B06
ACGTATTGGATTTAACATGTTATTTATTTATCAGATTTATCACTCTTTTAGGTGAATGGAATACCCCAACATGCTACTAGAAGCCTATATGCATGATAGGGGTTCTGAGGGCCTACGATTTAAGGTCATTATCCGAGAAGACCCGAAAGTCTTACCATTTGTTGATATTATTGCAAAGGCAGTGCTTTCTTCACAACTATCTTTAAGATCCTGAGTGGAGGGCCGACCCAGGATTTGAGAATCAGTGTCTCCCAGCTCATAGACGTGTGTGATAAATAGCTGGTACTATTATTGATGATTGATTTTTGTTTTAACTGCTTTGGTGATTTTACAAAGCAGTATTATTACTGTTTCGATTGTTCAATTGTGAACTGGAGTCTTATGACCATGTACATGAATCAAAACCAAATTAAATGATTGTAGAAAACACTTACTATTCAGGATTTAGACTGTCATTTTTCAATGGGGCCATAAAAATACTAGGAATATAACCATTTTTTTCAGAAGAGGAGGTCACATAAAGCCAATAATCTAAATCTCCAATCAACTTGAATGTTTCTCCTTTCAAGAAACTCAAATGCATGGTAACATGTGGAGCAACTGACCATGTGTCACCAACGTCTGCCACCTCAGTTTCACCAGGAACATAATCACACAGAGAAACAACATGTGTTGGAACTCTTTGGCTTTGCATTGATTTGTTTTTTTTCATCTTTAATGATATTGCCTGTAAGTTAAATCAGTTGAGAATTAGACATTGTAATTTGTATACAACCAATAAATACATGAACGGCTGAGCTAAACAGATAAATATATAAGTTTACGTGACACATCATCAACACCAGCACACATATATATGACAAGCTACATACTTTAATTCACTATATACCATGTGAACATTCTTCCATTTGCGATGGGTTTAGTTTAGTTCAGTGAATGCTTTTTAACAATACTATGCACTAAATGTGTGAAGTTGATCGTCCAGGTTGTTGTAGTCTTGAGAAAGACTGTTGTTGAAAAATGTCAGTACGTTTCGATGGCCTCAGCGGCGGCCATCTTCAGAGTTAAGTAAATATTAGACGAATATATATATATATATAGGCAAACGCTGACAAATACTATACACGATGAGTCAACAAAACGGCAACATAATTGTCAAAATATGACTCTTTGAGTTAATTTACAAAACAACTGTCGGTCAAACGGTAACACAACGCTTTCGCCGCATCCGCTTTCAGTAACATGGTAACATTCTCACCTTTCCGTTTCGAAAGCCGGCTGTAACAGCTATTTTTAAAAAAACATGAACGAAAGTTGTCAGTGAAACAGAGAAAGTGTCAATGCGTGCACGTCAGTGTCCGTATTTTCCAGATAACCTTTGTGGTGCCATTTTCCCGTACTAGTAAAATTTGCGGTGCTATTTTTTCCGATTAGCGAATTTCGTTATCCATTTTCGTATCCGCTTATCTTCCAATATATATTTGGATTTTCGTAGAACTGGTAAAAATAATGAAAATATATCGCGATTCTAGACTACAAATAAGGGAAAAGTATTTCACTGTTGAAACTAGGACAAATTTTGGAAATTCAAACACTTTATAAATAGACCCCCTTCTATATGTCATCTCTTTGTAATCTTCAATTAATGCATGGTTGTCAGGAAGGCCGAGATCATAATACACAGGGCCGGATTAAGGTTGCGCGGGGCTCCACCGTTCAGACCCCCCAGCGCGGTTTCATCATGAGCGCAATGAAAAATTGAACTTTACTATAAGAAAGTAGATAGGATTAAATTATCTTTCTGTTTTCCTCGCTGCCTTAAAAAGTCCCCTGCTTATAAAAAGCCCCGTGCCTTAAAAAGTCCGCACCTACAGGAGCCCACCGCTTATCGGGACCGTGCGCTTAGGTGGGGCCCCGCGTTTACCGTGGCCCAGCGCTCATATTATACTTATACTTATACCAGCGCACTTATACTTGGGCCCCGTGTTTTCTAGAAAAAACGCGTGAAATTAAAATTGCGCAACGAGAAAGCGCGGGCCCCCCGGCATATGTCCTTTCTGCCATAGGGTTAATCCGACCCTGATAATACAGAATACACGTGTTGTAAAAATAATGATATAATTGAAAATTTATGTAAACTGATTATTATTTCCACAATAATTTATAAATTATGACTTTTTTAAAGCGCTTTGAATAACTTCGACGACAGTGTCAATTGATGCTCTTTTATCGGGCATCTCCGTTACGCACATGTTTGCTGCCACCGCAAGCGCCTCGGCTTTGATGCTTACTTTACGCAATAGCATACCATATGAATAAACATCGCTCGCAAACGATTGTGACCGAGACATGTTCACTAATTCTGGAGCAATATGCGGATAATTTTTTTTATATTCTTCCCGCTCATTCGGTGGAATACGTTTAACTCTCGCATTTTCGACCAAGCAGCTTTTTCCAAAGTCAATAATTACAGCAGACGGTTCATCTTCAATAACATCCACCAAAACATTATTGCACTTTAAATCATTGTGCAAAACTCTCTTGTTGTGTATATGCATTAAGGCCTGGCCACACTGTAAAGACTAGTTTTAAAAAGCACTCCGGATGATAATACTTCGAATAAAGCGCATCTTGCAAGGTGTTTCTCCGAGTAGAACTGTCACCGTGAAATTTGGTAACAATATATGGCGGAATTTCACTTTTTGGACTAACTCCAAAAAGAAGTGGTAGGTTAGGATGTCCTTCTAATTTTCTGACAAACCCGGCCTCCGTAAGTACGGATTGATACGAGCATTCACGGCAATACTTTATGCAAACGTCCATATTTCTATATTGCATCAAAAAGCAATCACCGAAGGTGCCACTTCCTAATTTCCTTCCACCGTGAAAACTAATTAATTGATCACGTGCAATAACTGTTAGATCCAAATTTGCGTTTTGTGACGACGATTTTGACCTGTCTTTAGCGAAAACTTGTTTTTTATATTGAGCTAATTTCGTTTGAGTTGCGTGTAGCTTATTCTTAGTTTCTTGCAATCTTTCCGCTGTCAGCTGTTCGTGTTTTTTTGTGGCATCTGCCTCTACATTCAACTTTACTTCACTTTCTTTCAGATTGTGGATCCTTTTTCTTTCGGAATGCAGTTTATTTTCAAGATCAACACAGTGCATTTCTTTTTCTTTGTATTTGCTATTTGATTCGTCTAGGGAAGATTGGATGTGTTTATTTTTTTTCTGTCTCCTCACGCAAGCGGATTTGTAATTCTAGCGCTGTGATCTCCGGCTTTGGCTGTTTGTCCTCCGACTCCGTCCTTTTCGTAATGCCTTTGTAAAAGTAGTTTGTGCCACTATGATGCCTCTTCCTTCTGCTTTGGGGGAAAGCTAATCTCACGATTTTACCACTTTCCTCTTTGCTGATGTTGTCGTACTTATTTTGCAGCATTCCTATTATCTCACTAACCATTGTCTTGTTATTTTCGTCTTCTTTATATTCCTCTCTTAACCTTCAATTTAGAACATTGATATTTAATCAGTTTATTCTATAAACTTGAATTTACATTTCATATACTTACCAATCAACCCTTGATTCCCGCAAATCAGCATTCGTAAAAAAAACGTCGAGCCATATTTGTTTGTCAAACAAGTTTCGTTTATAACTTCTGTCCCAGTCAAGCTACACTTCCGTGACATGCACGAGCAACTTCCTTTTCAAGTATAATGGATTAGCTTTTTAGGTGTCATCCTGCATGTGTCATTCTCAACGGAGAATTGTTTTAGCTGTGCGAAATTGTAATGTCTTCATCAAACAGCGATTCGGAACCATTTTGTGGTTTCACGATAGAACATTTCAGAAATAAAGAAGAAGCCAACAGAGCCGCTGTATTTACCAGTGAAATTTTACAAGAAAATAGTTTAAAAGAAAATGTTGAATGCTCTTCCAGTTCCAGCAGCGACTCGCAAGAGGTCGAAAAAATTGACATCAACGCGAACACGTCTAATTTAGAAGTCCCTGAAAACCAATCCAAGAACGGGAAACCAATAAGTTCAAGTTCAGAAATTGAAGGATTTTTGGCCGATAATATGTTCGAATGTACGTATCTGAGCAGCAACGACATAGACGAGACTGCTGCTGAGTGTTCGGATGTTGTTCTCGAAGAGGCGCACCTAAATCGATGGTCGAGTGGTCGTGAAAGTGAGGAAGATGAACAAGAAAAAGTGACAGAATTGTGTATGGCTGAACCACCAAAAAAATGTGGTAAGTATAAAGCCACTATTATGTTTTCAATCCAAAGTACCAATCGTATATCACTGACACTAATTATTGCATTTAAATTTGTTACCATGCAGGGAAAAAAAGATCGACCATCAAAGTACCAAAAGAGTTGCTGGGAAGTGAATGCTGTGTAGAGAATTGCCTATCATCCAAGGTTTCAGTGCATCAAATAGAGCAGTCAAGATTGAATTTTGTTTCCCGATATGCGACTTACGAGCAGCAACGGCAATTTATGATTGATTGGTTCAGCAGTCACGAATACACGCCAGGAGAGTTTGCCTTCGATATAGCAGGAGTGCGCGTATGCCATAAAGCCTGGACAGCCGTATTAGGTCTAACGTTGAGAACGTTTTTCAGATTAAAAAGAGAATTTAAACGAGGATTAAGGGTAGCTGACCACAGTGCAACAGGAAGTTCGAAAAGATGCGTCAAAAACGAATATGTCAATATGTTCCTTGAAAGTTACGTGAAAGAGAATGCCGAGAATATACCCAACAGTGCATTTGTTCATCTTTCGTCATCAAACACATGGCGGGATATATATGATGAAATGGTGGAAACAATGACTTCACAAGGTCAAGAACCTTGCTCAGGAAATCATTTTCGGCAAATACGTAAACGAGAATTCAGCCACGTCAAAATTCCGAAGGTATGAGTACAACAATCAGTAGTTTCAAGGGGAGGGAACGGGGCATTTCTCATTTTCCCATCCTTCTCGGGCCACGACGCCACTGCAAAAAAGACCTGTTGCATTCGGAAGTAACAGGATGTCGTATAAAATATATAATTGAAATTGTGGTACAGTAATTTGTCCAGTTACAAATCAAATATCTTAATGATTATAAATATGGATTTAGGAAAACAGAATGGGAAAATGTGACTACTGCACGAAAATAAAGGACGAGATGAGAACTACACGTGACGTAAAGATCCGCGAGCAAATTGTGGAAAAGAGAAAAGAGCACCAATATCTAATGAGGTAAGTTAAATAAAACCGTAAGGTCGTTGCTTCTTTTAATGTCATTCCTTTTTTACAAAATGTTTCGATGCAATTTGTAATAATATTATACCTCAACTATAAATTGTCCAATCAAAGAGCTAGATTTGTACCACGTGACCAGTCAATTTAAACTCGAATTTCCCGCTTTAATCTCGAATTCCCCGCTGATGACGTCATCAGCGGGTAATTCGAGTTCGAATACCTCGCTCGTACCCAGTACTCGCGCGTAAACCAAGACGAGCCTGTAAACAATGGAGGAACAACAAGACGTTGTTTTTCAACGTCAAAATATTTACAAACTGCACTGGAATAGCTAATCAGAAAATACATGTTTCCATTTTCCCGCTTGGATTTTTAAATTTGAACTCAAAAATATGGCTACACTGAACCTGACTAATAGTCAGAAAAACGTATCGATTGATAACGTACTTAAAGGACATTGGCAACGAAAATTTTTTGTTGCTTTATTTGAAAGAGCATGAAAAAATAAGCCGATTGGCCGTTTACTGTTCTACGCTATCTCTTCTAGTTGCGAAGTTATACGCAAAAATTTGCAAAATATAAATTGCTGATTCAGCACAACGTGCGACGTCATTGGATGGGTAAGTATGTTTATTGAATACATAACTGAAGCATAGCTCAGTTATTATGAGCTCAAGTCAAATGAAATTTTGCATACAGATAGTACATGATGATATGCATTGAAACACACTTCAAATTTTGTTGCCAAGGTAACACTGTCGTTCCCAGGCCCCTTGCACGAATTTTATAAAACAGCTTTATTCTTGGTACTGATTAGGATAACATAATATCAGAAGTGTGTGTACAATACACCTATGCATGCCTGAAGTTTATTGCATGATAATAATTCGAAAATGGCTCCCATAGATAAATGTAACTAGTTATAAAAAATCCGTTTAAGGGGCCTGGGAACGACAGTGTTACCTTGACAACAAAATTAGAAGTGTTTTTTCAATGCATCTCATCATGTACTATCTTTGTGCAAAATTTCATTTGACTTGAGCTCATAATAACTGAGCTATGCTTCAGTTATGTATTCAATAAACATACTTACCCATCCAATGACGTCACACGTTGTGCTGAATCAGCAATTTATATTTTGCAAATTTTTGCGTATAACTTCGCAACTAGAAGAGATAGCGTAGAACAGTAAACGGCCAATCGGCTTATTTTTTCATGCTCTTTCAAATAAAGCAACAAAAATTTTCGTTGCCAATGTCCTTTAACATTACATTGTTCTTTCACAGAGCTGAACGAAAATGTTACCACGCGAGGGCAGCAAGCGGTCACAAATACCCACATCAGTATTTTTCAGTGGCAATTGATGGAATGGATCAAAATAAAACGGAATTGCCCCATTCCAAGCTTTGTTATAAAGGTCTGGAAGCCTCGACAAAGCTAAGAGTCCATATAGTTGGGTCAATGATTCATGGGAGGCCGCCGATTATTTTTTTGGACTGGCGGCAGTACAAACACGACAGTAATTTAACAATGAACGTTTTACTGCAGGTAGGCTACTTAAACGCAAAGTTTTACATTTTAATTTCTGAATAATTTTTTGTCTTATGTCATATTGTGACTTGGTTAATAATAGGAAAATACTGCAATTCGACGCTTTCAAATTATAAGAATCCAAAATATCCTGGGACAGCATGCCCTCGAACTCCCCAAGAATATCCGCTTCCGTCGTTCCTTCTAATAATTTTATACGATTTTGCCACCCCAAGCTTTCTCTGTCAAATATGATAGTCAATCAACAATCCTTTCAGTGATAAAATTTACCTTTTTCTTTTACTGACGTCGCCGTTGATGGTGCCGGTTTAGATGGTAACCCGGGGTTTTGTCGGTATATCCCGGATGTCGTCGGTAAATTTTAGAACAGACCCTCAGTCGAAATGCCCTCGGTACGCCACGGTATATAGGTATATAGCATTCTGACACCATGTCGTCATATCATTAACTGTGAGCTCAATATGGCTTCCACCAAGTGCTGTGCAATTTTATTGGTGGTATAGTAAGTGATTACATATAGAGGTTAAGCAACTGCAAAGACCCGAATTAATTATCTTTTTTAGATTTTATGGATACATCGAGAATTCCTTCCAGGCACTATTTATGTCCAACTGGACAACACCTCGAAGGAGAACAAAAACCAGTTCGTATTTTCGTTTTTTGCCTACTTGGTGGAAATCAACATTTGTGAACGGGTTTGTGCATGTTATCTATTGTGTGAACAGTCATCATATTAAAATATAACTTTTTAAATTATAAACACTTAAAGTGCCTATGAAATGAAAAAATCCAGTTTCCATAACGTCTTTCCTTCGAAAGTAGATTTTGAATAAAGACGAAATCTGTTTCAATTTTGTCTTTATCATTCACCATTGCCTAGTTATAAGCATTTGAAATTTTAGCGTGATGACGTCACAAGGTGGACATGCAGTACAAGAGAAATATTAAAGTCTTGATATTTTGTTAAGTGTTTTCACGAAAACTACAAAACTTAGTAGCATTTCAACTACCACAATAAGCCATGTGACAAACTACTTTTTGTGATCACCATGGTAATATACTAGGCTCCAGGCCCCTGCAAGGAGTAAATAAAAACTTGCTCTAGTTTTAGTACGAGGCATTGTTTAGGCAAACACTGTCATTTCTCATATTAAGGATGTCATGCCAAATACATAACCAGAACAAAACCAACAGTAGGTATCCAGAAAACAAGAAAATTACATTTTATGATATATAGATAAAAGGGTCTGGAACCTAGTACGTTTCCATGGTAACTATACAAACATCAATGATGAGTCGAGCACTTGAAGGTCAACATTTCTGCCATGTTTCGTCTTTGTCCAAGTCATACTTTATGAAATATCAACACTTTAATATTTCTCAGCTATAGCGTGTCAACCTTGTGACGTCATCACGCTAAAATTTCAAATGCTTATAACTGGACAACAGTGAATGTTAAAGAAAAAATTTAAACAGATATCGTCGTTATTCAAAACCTACTTTCAAAGGAAACACATTACGGAATATCGATTTTTTTCATTTCATAGGCACTTTAAGCCTGGTTTCCATAGAGTTTTTACTTGCCTTTATTTGCCATTTTTTTGCTTTTGAGATCTAGTGTGTTTTTGTCGTGTTTCCATTTGTCGCTTGTTGCTTTTTGGATGCCAGTAAAAAACAAGAAATGGCAAGGAAAGACTATATGAAGACCAGGCTTAAAAGTAGAATATATTTACAAAAGTCTTCTATCTTATGACGTGACTTTATAACATAATGACGTCATTAAGAAGCACAAAACTCTCCAATTTTTCATGTGTATTTATCGAAAATGTATCTTTTTTGTTTCTGGTGAAAATAATTACAGTAGTGTCTCCAAAGGCTAAGTAAAGAGTTTAAAAAAGATATGTAAATCTGCTTGAGATTTAGTATTTCTTGGGTAAAATAGGACTCAAACTCGCAGTACAACTTTGGGTGCTATGGAAACAGCGAGCATGCCTAAACAGTATTTACAATCTCTTTACTAAATGAAGATTAGAACTCGGTTCACAAAATTTCAGTGATCAGTAACGATACTCTTTGAAGAATGATTTGTCTCAATTGAGCATGCTCATCTAAGGAAAACTGTATGTAGGCACCTTAAGTAAGTTATATCTCACATAGTCTTTATAAACTTTATTGAATTTGTTATTTTTGTCGTTCATCTTATTTTATAGTTAGAAGTATGCTTCCTAAAACCTGGACACACGCACATCGATTGTGACCAGCTTTTTTCCCGACTTTCCGTTTCGATATCGAAGCTAGGTTGTCTTACCTTCAAAGACCTACTTTTGCTCATTCGAACATGCTATAAGCAAACTGGAGGTGAAAGAGGCGAGAAAGGTGCTGTGCCGCAGTGGGCTACCCTCCACCACTTATACGCCATTAAAGAATGGTTAAAACCTCATATGCGTGGCTTGCACAATTTACGATGCTTTTACCATTTTGCATTTTTTCGTGAGAACGGAACCGTAATGATGCATTACAAACAATGGAATAGTGAAGCATGGGACTCATCAAAATACCCTCCACTCCAAATCCTGGACGGTGTGCCGACTGGAATACCCTGTATTCTAAAGCCAGATTACACTACAGTTGATCTGAAGAGATTGGAGGGGATGGTGGGTAAGGCGTCACAGATAGGTGCTTTCAAGCTGGATGAAGTGCAACAATGGAAAGAATTTATTGCAAACGAAAAAGAAAAAGCCGCGCTATATGAAACGGCAGAGCCTATTGAATTGGAATTATTAGGTAATCTTAAATTGTTCTTAAGCAAACCAAAAATATTTAGCTTCTTATTTCCCACTATGCGAATTGGTATAGCTGCACTTCATAATATTACAATTATAATGGTTAAATTTCCCTCTAATTATGTATAGGAACAAACGTTGACCAGATATATGTACAATCTGAAGGCACTACCTGGCCCGTAGATGACTTGGTAAAAAGAGAAAGGCCATCGCAACCCACTGGAAGTTTGAATTCCATTCTGGAAACGTTTGCTTCGAAAGAGAGGGGCGACGGACTAATTCAGGTAAGATGTATAGTCAATTACCCACCGGGCTAACTTGTCGTCCACTTAAACGCTAATATTCAGTTTTCGAGAAATAAAGTGGCAAAGCCAGAACATTTGTGTTTAAACTGCAGTTAAGCACATGTACGCGTCGAAGTTGCATTCAACGTGTTATATTGTGAAACATTTCCAATAAAAAAATGATGTAATCAAAATACGTTGATGACTGGCGAGATTACCAAAAATTCATGGTTATTTTAGGCAAACCGTGTACTCATCGCCCGCCCATGCATGTCTTGTTGCAGGTATCAGGTATATGAGTATGGGCGTTGTCATGACCAATACAAGACTAAAATTAAACCTTAGCCATTTTGCATTATTTTGTTGCTACTTGCCTTTTTCTAATATCTTCTTTTTAAGTTCGACAGTCCTACCTGCGTTACATTATTTTTAAGTGAGCATAGCCAAATTTGATAGAAATATATTTTTGCAACTTCAGGTGTACACTGGTGCGTACAAACGAACTAAAGAAATACAGCGTGATGTTATCGAAGGAGCAACAATAGAAGATTTGGGTGTAGGTGATCTCGTGGCAGTGCATTGCTGCCATTACGATGACTTGCCTCAAATTGCGAGAGTGTTAAGCGTTAGCACAGACACAATTGACATTGAGTGGTATGGAGGAAGCTGGACTACCGTATGGAAACCAGCGAAGAAAAGAAATGGAAAGCAGCTGATTCCATGGACAGAGATTGTTCAGAAGTCAACTGTCAAGCTGTTCGACTTTTCCTTGACCGACGCTGGACGACTTCGAAAGGCGACAATAAGAAGGCTTAAAGAAGCATACAACTTAGAACAGTCCGAAGAAGACTTGACAGTAAACTAACTTTTAATTAACTAACTTTTTGGGTTGTTTCTTGGTTTTTCAAGTTGAGTTTTTTCATACATATATGCTAATGAGGCCGAAACGTTCGGCCAGCAACAAGCAACAATCACACTTCGCAAACAGAAGTCCTTTTAGTTCTACACTTTATTGTCGGCGGGCAGGTATGACATGAGCAGGCATACATGTGTAAATGCATATTGTAAACGCTGTTTTAAATTTGTTCTTTGTATGATTTTTTATGGATTGCCTCTCACAGCGCGCCGCGAGCGCCTCGGCGTTTTTCGAGCGACATAAGAATCACTATCACATTTCCGATTACACGAAAGGTTTCAAACACGGAGTTCACTTTCAGCCTGAATGAATTTCATCCCAAACGTTGTTCGAGATTACATGAAGACAATTTCATCCCGGTCTGACCAACCCGAGATAAAATTGTCTTGTAATGGTTAATCAATACGAAATTTCAAAGCAAAAAGAGTGTAATATATACTTGGTAAACCAAGACCAACGTTTCAATTTTATATATTGGTCTATTAATACTGTCATTATAATGACTATACTGTCATTATAATGACTATACTGTCATTATAATGACTATACTGTCATTATGAAGCCGGGATCGAAAGCTCAACGCGAAAGCTCAACGCCTAAAATCTGATTTATTTTCATTTCCAACAACTTATATTATTATATCGCCCCGTGGTTCTAAAATTAGTGCCAGAAGCATTCCAAACCGCACAAATATTAACCCTGACAATCGCATAGTGGCGAACACTAATATCTTAGACATTTTCCCCATTCGATTTATGCATATAATTGCGAGTTAATATGATGAAATCTATTAATATCTTACTGTTGTATAATGACCTCCCTTTTAGCACGTGATGACCCCCCTTTTAACCCGTGACAATGTAATAGTCTAAGCTCATTTGTAAATATTCTTTGCTAACTTGAAAATATGTGCACATTGATAACTATATATTTAGTAATAGTAGAAGACAGTCATGCGTTTTTCCAATATTTACTACTTACATGCGAGTAACAATTTTTATATATATTCTAATAGAGGGTTTCTAAACTTTGCACGAGTCATATGTTATATATCTTCATGCTGTGAACCTGTTGACACTATGTTGACACGCAGCATGATACATACGCATTAATGGTATCACGTTTCAGGCGCCAAAGTGAAAAGTCAATAAGTCATCAACAATCTCGCTGCGCTCACACATTATTCAGTCAGAGTGTTGGATTGCTTCGCTACGATGTATATACGTTATTTACAATTTCGTTTGGTCAAGGAACAAGTTGTTTCCAATACGTGTGTACAATACATTGGTTTTTGAAACAGCTTCTTTGATCTTTGGTAACATGCTGAAGAAGACGCGCGCCAGCCGCCAGATTGCGCTTCTACCGCCATAATTACCTCTGTATGTAAGTATATGTTAAAGTTCGATTATTTCAGTCTGAGTTTAATATTTATAAGACAGAAAAGGTGACATTGCCATCATTTGTATACGTTAACACAAATGTTCAGCGAAGACGCCGCAATTGTTCGGCAATTATGCAGTTGATATATACACGAGATCATGACAGACGATGGGTCCTCTTCGATTTTATACACGTATCGTGTGTAACATGTGTGGTTGGGTGAGACTAATTTTGGTGTTTTGAACATTTCATGTGTCGAATAAAACGGCAAAAGCGGTTTGTTCAAGCGCATATTTCAAATTAAAGACTGCTTTGTGAAATTACAATTCGCGGTAAATTTGAATTATATAGTGAAGCGCCTGCCTCGTAGGAGCGGCAAGGCGGAAGAGCGGGGCGAGCGAGGCGCGAAGGGCCGGGCCGCTGATTAGACGCCTGGGTACGAGGCAGGCGAAGCGCGGTAATGACGTCAGTATGTATGTATGTTTGTCTGAGTTTGTAATTTATTTATGCATTCCAAACAATAGAAAAAGGTCGTTAGGAATCCGTTGAGATTCAATTTTGGTTTGTTTGTCTGAGTTTTGGTTCTATAAATAGCATTAACGCGCTCCGTTATTGTTAAAGAATCGAAGGAGCTGTTTGTTTATTTAGTTGAAACGTTACAATTTATTTTGGTTGCCTGCAGGAATTTATTTATTTCTTTGTTGTTCATTTCTTTGCGGTATTTATGGATTTCTTTGAGTTCATATTTCATAATTTTATGGATTTCATTGAGGTTCATAAATTTATGGATTTCTTTACAGTTCACAAATTTATGGATTTCTTTGAGTTCATAAATTTATGGATTTCTTTGAGTTCATAAATTTATGGATTTCTTTGTGGTTCATAAATTTATGGATTTCTTTGCGGTTCATAAATTTATGGATTTCTTTGAGTTCATAAATTTATGGATTTCTTTGAGTTCATAAATTTATGGATTTCTTTGAGTTCATAAATTTATGGATTTCTTTGTGGTTCACAAATTTATGGATTTCTTTGAGTTCATAAATTTATGGATTTCTTTGAGTTCATAAATTTATGGATTTCTTTGAGTTCATAAATTTATGGATTTCTTTGAGTTCATAAATTTATGGATTTCTTTGCGGTTCATAAATTTATGGATTTCTTTGCGGTTCATAAATTTATGGATTTCTTTGCAGTTCATAAATTTATGGATTTCTTTTGAGTTTGTCTTTTTAATGAGTAAGGATAATTATTTACTCCAAAATAGGCTGTCTTTGACAAATTTATTCTTTAATATTGTTATTGTGGATGTTTAGACACATTTATGCCAAAGGTCTTTGATTCATTTTTTAGATTGCTCTTGATAATTTAAAATTGCTTATCCTTACATGTATAACTTGCAATGCATCTCATAAATTAGAATTTTATACCAACTGACTTGCCGGATCAGCTGCAAAAAGGTAATTGTTTCCAAATTGTTAAAAAACTACATCTGTGAATTTTTTGAATAATTTAAATCTTGCTTGATGTGTGGAAATTTATGTTTTTTAAAAGAAATGCATGCATAAACTTGTGTTTACTTAAAAAATATCTCCACTGCAAAAATGCAATTTATTTATTTTGGCTGTTGATGTAATATGATGCTTGTGGTGCTGTAGGTGTTTTTATAAGTCACATTTAGTCTAGCACTGATGAGTGCAGGTTCGCCTGTACGAAACAGAACTGTATGCAATAAAACTAATGTCGAAAGTGTAACCGTGTCCAATTATTCTATATATTTGCTCTACCGATGGTATCGAGCACTCTCGAAACACAAACACAAGCTCTCTATTTGATATATATATATATATATATATATATATATATATATATATATATATATATATATATATATATATATATATATATATATATATATATATATATATATAGTAAGACAAAAAGACAAACTTGAGTTACTTCATTTGAATTTTAATCACTACAGATCTGTTTTCGTATGGCAAGCGTAGCTTACCACACTCATCAGGTGAGGGAAAATTACCTGATGAGTGGTAAGCTACGCTTGCCATACGAAACAGATCTGTAGTGATTAAAATTAAAATGAAGTAACTCAAGTTTGTCTTTTTGTCTTACTATTCCGCTCTACCTCGGTATCGAGCACTTCTACTCATATATGTTTTCGAACTTGTTATTTATCTATCTATATATATATATATATATATATATATATATATATATATATATATATATATAATATATATATATATATATATATATATATATATATATATATTATATATATCTATATATATATCTATATATATATATATATATATATATATATATATATATATATATAGCAAAGTGAAAAGGTGGTAAACTGCCAAGAATTTAGTGACGAGATACTGACGTTTCGAGCGGAGCCCTTCATCAGAGTAAGACGAGATGAAATGAAATAAATGGGGCTTATATATATGCCAAAAGGGTGTCACAAGTAGAAAGTAGCCAATCAAATGCACGGGAGATAAACAAACTAATAATTAATGAGATGGGAAACGTTAGATCATTTGCTATTTATATATTTATATATATATATATATATATATAGCTTCAAATCCAGATACGCAAACCACAAGGCCTCATTCAAAACGGAAACAAAACGAAACGCAACAGAACTGAGCAAACATATCTGGAATCTGAAAGACAAAAATTTGAACTACGCTATCAAATGGAACATTTTATGCCGTGCTCCCCACTATTCTAATATCACGAAACGATGTAATTTATGTATAGAAGAGAAGTTTTATATTTTATGCAAACCGGGGAGCGCAACTTTGAACAAACGGAACGAACTAATTAGTAAGTGTAGACATAAAGCGAAATTTCTGTTAAGGAACGTCTTCACGAGTTAAACACGCAAAGTCTCTAATTACAGGCGTGATCTCATAATGTTATAAGATAGGCCAGTAACGGAAGATGTAATATGATGCTTGTGGTGCTGTAGGTGTTTTTATAAGTCACATTTAGTCTAGCACTGATGAGTGCAGGTTCGCCTGTACGAAACAGAACTGTATGCAATAAACTAATGTCGAAAGTGTAACCGTGTCCAATTATTCTATATATTTGCTCTACCGATGGTATCGAGCACTCTCGAAACACAAACACAAGCTCTCTATTTGATATATATATATATATATAATATATATATATATATATATATATATATATATATATATATATATATATATATATATATATATATATATATATATATATATATATATATATATATATATATATATATATATATATATATAATCATATATATATATATAAATATATATAAATGGACTTACAAACTTAATACATGTAGTTTTATTCCCAAAGGACTTAATCTTTGTGATTTTTTAATGTAATTTATTTAAGTTATTAATATTAATTATTTAGATTTTGCATATAAGTGCTCTGGTTGGCACATCTTTTTATTATTTTGTTATTTTTTATTATTTTGTTATTTTTATTATTCTGAGGAAGGGCTGTGCCCGAAACATCAATAAAAGTTTTTTAAAGAAGTGTTCCTTGCTGATATTTAAAAATTATTTGGGACTAACTTTTGGTGGTGAAGGCTGGCTTTCTGATAGAGTACTGGAAAAGTGAAGGCTTGGGGAATTATATGTAATATTATATGCATCAAGCCTATACGTAGTCCCTGACAGGAATCGAACCCATAACCTTCTGATTGTTGGTGAGATGCTCTAACCATTGAGCCACACAAACTCAGATGGAGAGCGAAGTGTGATATGTATACTTTATTTAAATATCAACAGTGGTGATATTTGCATAGCATCTGATGGGAATAAAAGAAGCCTTTCCTGGCAGACTTATTGGATTTAACATTATTTATTTATCACTCTTTTAGGTGAACGGAATACCCCAACAGGCTAGAAGCCTATGTATGATAGGAGTTCTGAGGGCCTACGATTTAAGGTCATTATCCGAGAAGACCCGAAAGTCTTACCATTTGCTGATATTATTGCAAAGGCAGTGCTTTCTTCACAACTATCTTTAAGATCCTGAGTGGAGGACCGACCCAGGATTTGAGAATCAGTGTCTCCCAGCTCAAACACCTAAATTAATTTAATTGCATTTTTGCACTGGAGATTAATGGTATGAAAAAGTAGCAGATAACAATGATTTTTTGTTAAAATCAGTGTATGAACTGCTAAATCAACTGATTTTAATGTAACAAGAATTTCAGCCCATATATTATTCCCTAAATTTCCACAAAAAATATGCAGACACCAAGTAAACATGTTCCAAAAACTGACTTATTTTTAGTGACTTGATGTCAGTCTTCCAGTATGGAAGGTAAATAATAGCAGTTTTAAGATGTCTTGATAATATGTTTACATCAAACACATATTAAATTATCCATATTCACAGTTCGGCCAAATGAAAAATTTGATCAGTGAAGACTACATTGCAGATGTAGTATTTTTCAAATGTAAGCACTTATTTTAATGGCAAATTTAACGGAATTTGGGTGCTATGCTAATTATCCTTTTGAGTATGTTTGTAGACATCAATATTTGAATAATTATTATTCAAAAGCTCCATTCAATTTCTTTTCAAACAATATCCTTTAATTTAAAAGGTTTGGAGGTATACAGGTTGTGAGACTACAACACTAGAGTTCAGAAACAACACAATCACATAATTTTATAACAAACATGAAAAAGTAAATTGAAATTGTTTAAACAAGCATGCATTTTCATTTTTACTATGCACAAACTGGGATCACTCTTAAATTTTATTCAGAAGTTAAGATCCATGAAGAAAATCAATAAATTTATGAACCGCAAAGAAATCCATAAATTTATGAACCTCAAAGAAATCCATAAATTTATGAACCGCAAAGAAATCCATAAATTTATGAACCGCAAAGAAATCCATAAATTTATGAACCGCAAAGAAATCCATAAATTTATGAACCGCAAAGAAATCCATAAATTTATGAACCTCAAAGAAATCCATAAATTTATGAACTGCAAATAAATCCATAAATTTATGAACCTCAAAGAAATCCATAAATTTATGAACCGCAAAGAAATCCATAAATTTATGAACCGCAAAGAAATCCATAAATTTATGAACCTCAAAGAAATCCATAAATTTATGAACCGCAAAGAAATTCATAAATTTATGAACCTCAAAGAAATCCATAAATTTATGAACTGCAAAGAAATCCATAAATTTATGAACCACAAAGAAATCCATAAATTTATGAACTCAAAGAAATCCATAAATGTATGAACCACAAAGAAATCCATAAATTTATGAACCACAAAGAAATCCATAAATTTATGAACCGCAATTCTCAAAAAAATCCATAAATTTATGATGTACAAAGAGACCATCAATTCATAAACCGCAAGGAAATCCATAAAATTGATGAACAAGTACAACAAAGAAATACATAAATTCATGCAGCCAACTAAAGTAAATTTAATATTTATTGACTCCAAAGATAAAGAGCTTGGGTAGAGGATTAAGGATAATTTTGCTAAATGTGTATAAGATTCGGCACATACAAGTTCGACGTTTTGACTAGGTGCGACGTTTGAACCTAATAAACAAACAGCTCCTCGATTAATAAACCCAATAATTTCTTAATACTAGACAGCTGAGACAGTGTTTTCAAATTTACCGCGAATTGTAATTTCACATTTTTAAGCAGTCTTTAATAAGCGCTTCAACAAACCGCTTTTGCCGAAATGTTCAAAACACCGAAATAGGGTCTCACCCAACCACAAATGTGGCACACACACTGTATTATGTATAAAATCGAAGAGGACTATCGTCAGTCATGATCTCGTATATACATGTATCAACTGCATAATTGCCGAACAATTGCGCGTCTTTGCTGACCATTTGTGTTAACGTATATAAATGATGGCAATGTCACCTTTTTATCTTATAAATGTTTAACCGTCTGAGTGGAATAAAGAACTTTAACATATACTTACATACAGAGGTAATCATGGCGGTAGAAGCGCAATCTGGCGGCTGGCGCGCGTCTTCTTCAGCATGTTACCAAAGATCAAAGAAGCTGTTTCAAAAACCAATGTATTGTACACACGTATTGGAAACAACGTGTTCCTTGACCAAATGAAATTGTAAATAACGTATATAGTCGTAGCGAAGCAATTATCCAACACTCTGACTGAATGTGTGAGCGCAGCGAGATTGTTGATGACTTTTCACTTTGGCGCCTGAAACGTGATACCATTAATGCGTATGTATCATGCTGCGTGTCAACATAGTGTCAACAGGTTCACAGCATGAAGATATATAACATATGACTCGTGCAAAGTTTAGAAACCCTCTACCAGAATATATATAAAAATTGTTACTCGCATGTAAGTAGTAAATATTGGAAAAACGCATGACTGTCTTCTACTATTACTAAATATATAGTTATCAATGTGCACATATTTTCAAGTTAGCAAAGAATATTTACAAAGAGCTTAGACTATTACATTGTCACGGGTTAAAAGAGGGGTCATCACGTGCTAAAAGGGAGGTCATTATACAACAGTAAGATATTAATAGACTTCATATAATCATGTTGAGGGCTTATATGATCCTTAATGAAATCAATCAATAAATTTTGTGGTTTTCACCATGTTTAATTGTTAAAACTGAGCTTTCGGCCCGTATACCCGGGTCGTCTTCAGAGAAATAGCATAAAAGTTTGCTAAGCCAAAGACGGCTGACTTTGCACGTCAGTTTCAGTCCCCTGCGCGGTTTGTACATCACTCTTTCTACGTGCAAAGTCGGCCATCTTTGGCTTCACTTGACTGGCAGATAGCCCTCGATATAAAAATTCTTAATTCTGAAGACGCGGGCGAAAGCTAGTTTTAACAATTAAACATGGTGAAAACCACAAAATTTATTGATTGATATTGAGGGCCTGTTTATATGATCCCGGTACACCAGGATGTCCTGGGATGCGTGAAAATGTTTGATAATAATTTCTTAATGAAACAAACATTAATTTTATTTTTTCACGCTTTTTTCACGAATGTTTTTTTCATTTTGCCACTTTTTGGATATTTCCCCTGGTCAGACGACGTTTTAAATTTCAATTCACTTTATCCTGGTGCTTCTGGGGCATTATATTAACATAAGTTGTTGGAAATAAAAATAAATCAGATTTTAGGGACGGACCATTAGAAAAGTGATGGGTGTGTGCCACGTTTGCAATTTTTTGAAAATGGTCAACTATGTCGTTTATGTTGCACTTTTATTTAAATGTTTGTTGCTTGCATGGATTTGTTTCTGTTTTCCCCCATCACTTTCCTAAAAGTGCGTATTTATGGACTAAAAGCTACCTCTCCGCAGGCGTTTTTGGGCGTGGGCTGGAGGGGCGCGAGTGGGAGAAATTGCGGGCGAGTGAAATTGAAAGAAAAATGCCTTCGGATATCAATCCTGGCTTCACAATGGCGTTAAAATATTAAATATACAGTATTAATAGACTTAAATGTCCAAAACAAGATTGAAATGTTGGTGTTGGTTTACCAAGTATATACTTTCGTTCTGCTTGTCTGAATGGGCAGGTTTAGGATGATGTGGTGTCCATTTGAACTGTTTACCCACTTTCAAAAAAACAAAGATACTGACGTCCAAAAGACTGGCCAATGTAAATAGTTCAACTTCCGTCCCCCAGATGCCATTTTCATCCATTTTTGAGTGGGCGATATATTCACTCGCATCCTTTTCGCAAAACTGCCGAAATGTCTTCCCCATGTTTGGCATGTGCTTTACGGCTAGCTGTCGCAACAGGTCATGGTGATCTTGACTACCCGTTACAGCGTGACTTACTGCTCGAAACAGGCAGTTGCCGTCCCCCGCCACTTCCGCCGTTTTCGTCGGCTCTCTGGTCACATGCAAGGTCGCGCCATAGTTTCGTGACACACTCTCTGATTCAGTTTCGACCAAAGGAATTTCCAGCTTTTTGCACGCATTTGTTCTCCATTTTTCGCCTACTGGGGAGAAATTAAACCCTTTCTGATTCTCCTCTTCATCTACATGTATGATCGTTATGAAATCTGCGTCTCTCTCGGCCTTAGCTTCGTCGACGAGATGTTTGTCATCTAAGAAAACCAGACCAAATATATACTTTTTATATTGTAATATACTTTCTTTTATATTGTAATGTAATTTTAAAATTGTTCATTCATTCTGTTATTTTTGGCAATTTTTTTATTTCCGTACCTTCTTTTTGTTTTACTCGAGCACTAACGTTTTTCCCAATTGTTCTGAAATGGTCAAACGACGCAAGTTCTAAACAATTTCTCGTAGATTTGAGCGCTCCCAATAATGCAGAACCTATATAATTTAAAGATTGTTTCAGAACCATGTTTTATAAACTATATATACATGCATGCACACATGCAATAATATAAATGTCACGAGGTAATACGTTCTCCTGAGTTTCGAGATTTAAATTTGCGTGCTACACACATTGATTGATTTACCATTTGTTCTGGCTAATATCCATCCTTCGGGATAGGAAAATCTCTTAAACAGTGCTGAGAACAACTCATCGGGAAGTCTGTCATTAGTCAATCTCTGAAAAACAAACGCATTTCCCGAGTTTGGGTCGGCGCAGCGCTGCAAGTCCCCCGTGTTTGACCATTGTCCAACAACTATGGGTGTCACATTATTTCTCATCAATTGACCTAAAAATAAATTAAGTTTTATTGTAAGTGTATGTACATTTTCTAAGTGTATGTACATTATAAACTTGATATTTAACGTTTCAGTGCACATGCAGTATACACTCTCTTTTGTTAACTATCTGCCCCACCAATCTTATATGTGCACTGTCCACGTTATAGTCACTGAACGTGAAAAGTTACAGGGGTGAGGGGTCTATTACAAATGCTGCATTCTGATTGACTAAGCTACTTACTGTCTATTATAGTGATCAAGGGCGCAACGAGGGGGGTCGGGGAGGGGGGGGGGGGGCGACCGACCCCCCTTTTGGAGGCACGAGGGAACATTTTGGAGGTCAAAAGTTATTTTTACAGCACTATTTTGATTTTTTTTAACTTGAATTATATAAAGCTCCAAATTTATAAAATTTGCAAAAGGGTTTGTCACGATCTTGTTACGTTGGTAATTTCATGCATATGTTCCTCCGCCGATGTGGCCGAGGGCTCGGGACTGACAAATTTCCGTGCGCGACCGGAAGGCTCTGGGAACAAGATTGGTGCACGGCCATCTTGTTTTATACGAATTTTTCGAGCACGATGCCACGATTCGATATTTCGCTAGATTGGATGGAATACTTGAGGTTAATATGGATAAAAGAAAACTGTGCCCACCTAATTTACACTTCCAAATTACCAAACGTTTTCTCAAACAATATTAAAATGCAAGTCTAATCTCATTTGGACCAAATGTTTCTTAAAAATAAGACTTTCGTTTTTGCTCAAAAGTGTCCTCAAAATGCAGGAAATGCCGTTTTAGAGACCCAAATTTCAACCCCCCTACAGCATCGTCGTTACTGTTGTGAAAACGACCCCCCTTTCAAATATCCTGGTTGCGCGCTTGATAGTGATAGTAGCGAAACGAGTCACTTTCAAATACGTCCTTGCTTTCTATGAGCAATAAACAGTCAACTCGGCGACTGTCCCTCACAGAAAACTTGGACGCGTTACAGTGTGTTTTTTGCTATGTACCTTTTGGAGCTTTTGTTGATGTGTCGACATAATATGCCATTTGGGTGTAGTGCACCTTTTTTTGGACGATGTCCAGGACCTGGTTTTGCTCTTGCAGAGAATAATTATCACTCAAAATCAACGCGATATTGTAATGCGACAGCTCTTCGATATTGAAAGCGAGGACTTTCATTAGGATTGTTTCCAGTTCGTCAATGTCAATTTTCTATAAAACAAAGCAACAGGCCGGGTTTATGACAACTTAAAATAGATAACTGCACGTTATTAATTTAAACGTTAAGGACCTGGTTATATAATCAATTGAAATTAACTAACCAAGGAGCTTTATTATTTAATAAACTTCCTGGTGATTTAAAGGAAGAACGTTCTTTACTATTATTTAAGTCGAAAATAAGATTAAAACATTGTGATTTTTAATATATCAACTATTTTTATATAACTATCAATTTTATGGTGTAAATAACTCTCTTTTTAAAGGACATTGGCAACAAAAATTAAGTTTGTTTTATTTGAAAGAACCCTTAAAATAATGAAGAATATTAATTTATAGTTCTTTCATATTTTACTTAGTTCTTGAGATATTTAGACTTATGTGATATTCAGACTTATGCGATGTTCAAATGAGATGATCTATGACGTCATAAGCTGGGAAAACATTTTAACATATTGGAAAATCGTGAATATCTTTATCATTATTAAATGAAATTACTTGAAACTTTGCATATAGATACATACCACTAAACTGAAGATCATCGTTCACGTCTTATGTTGCCATGGTAACGGATTAGTTTACAGACCTCTTGATTTCGAAAACAAAACTATTTGTTTTCTGACATAGTAGACTTTGTACCAACTTCAAATCTCAGTTTCGAATTGGCTATGACAGTGAACATTTGCTGAACACCAACCCAATAAGGTTCGGCAATGAAGAGAAAACAAATAATTTTGTTTTCGAAATCAAGAGGTCTGTAAAATAATCTGTTACCATGGCAACCATAAGACTTGAACGACGATCTTCAGTTTAGTGGTATGTATCTACATGCAAAGTTTCAAGTAATTTCATTTAATAATCATAAAGATATTCACGATTTTACAATATGTTAAAATGTTTTCCCAGCTTATCACGTCATAGATCAACTCATTTGAATATCGCATAAGTCTAAATATCTCAAGAACTAAGTAAAATATGAAAGAACTATAAATTAATATTCTTCATTATTTTAAGAGTTCTTTCAAATAAAACAAACTTAATTTTTGTTGCCAATGTCCTTTAAATACTGTTTTTACATAATAATGTAGACAGGTTCTCTATTTATAACAGCTTTTATTAGCTGAAAGATATAACCTGTCTAAATAAAGATCATTATTATTATTATTATTACTAAGTACCTTAGCAAGATCTATGACTGTCAACTCGAATCCTCTGAAATTTTTGATATAGCTTTTTAAACACGACTCGGTCAAGGAGTTGATGTCACCCGATAGAAGCAATCCAATTGTCCCGTCTGGCCCTTCATAACAGGAGAGATTATCCCTTTCACATCCCAGATTGACTGCTGGGTGGGGACGTTCTTTTTCCCACATAATTGCCCTTTCAAAGAATTTCAAGAGCACCTGAAAAATCACAAATAACATTCGTAAAATTGTTATAAATCCTGGTTCCTCATTAGATCGCAAGAATTACAGTACAAGTGTACAACAGTTGTCGTTGCGGACTTGTGACTAGTATATAAAGGTAAATTACATGGCGGCTGTTCAATACGACTCCCATTAGACAATACGACTCCCATTAGACAATACAACTGTGCAGGCTGAACTGCACGTCGCTAGGTGCAAGGCCTGAAGGGATAATGTAACACTGTTTTTGATTACGAAATGTAGAATTTGACAACGATTTCGCGTCAATTGTTTAATGTTTTGCGTAATCCAGGGAACTGAGTTCAATGGTGCATGTCTTTCTAGTGTTTCATTAAAGAAATGCTTCCATGCCATCCAGGCTTCATTTGGGTTATCAAATTCATAGCATTCATGCCAAGGCAATCTAGATAGATCAGCCAATATATTTTACTAGACTATTTATACTCAGACTAGCAATTTTAAAGCCTTTTAGTTTGCTAACATTATGTAAGCCCCAGTTACAAGCCCACCGTCCATTACCACCTTTTATATGTAATAAACATATGATTAACATAAATCTGAGAAGCTTGAGTACGGTAATAAAACCAACGTAGTTTGTCTGTTATTCATTTCGTCTCGAAATATTTTCCTATCGCGATTATAAGCCCCCGGTTATAAGCCATCGATTATAAGCCCACTCAAAACCCCTTACGAAGTCGTCAAGGTTGTAATACCGAAATACTAATTTCATAAACACTGTAATAGCCATCATACATGTAAACTGCGGAAAACAAATTAGTGTATTTTAAATTCAAACTTACGTCTGGCATCGAACCTCTAGGAAAAGATATATTCGTAAAGGAGGCCAACTTGGTTTCCGTTGCGTGGTTCGGGAATCTACGTATAACACCTTCCCATGAACTTTCCCCAACATATTGGCAAAAAGCTTGTTGAATTCGTTTTTTCTTCTTAATTGAAATGCACGTTAATTGCAATTCCTTGATGGAGGATTCACCTCTTATGAGGCGATGAAGGACAAGTGCTTTTGTTTCGTCTTCCAGTCCCTGAAGTGGCATTCCGAGCTAAGTTAAAGATATAAAAACATGAAAGATTATGTTGTATTATTTCTATAAATCAAACAATGAAATCACGCGCTAACTTTATGTTATGTTATGACAAATAGTCAAATACTCACTTGGTTTTGAGTAAGTGCCTTCTTCTGTGTTTTTCTTTTGTTTTGGTCTTTTAGTTTGCCATCGTTATACATAACGACAGCCTCTTTCCAGAGATCAAACACGTTATTTGGCAGAAGGGCTGTTTGCAACGTTGGCTCCAGACTATTGGCATCCTATATAAAATGACGAAAAATATGATGATCGGTGTGTTTACCGTTAGCATGGGATTCTTGATAATTTAGACGTCAGTTATTGCACGATACTCAATTTCTCTTGATACAATCACGAATTCCGTATACCATTGATTTAGACATCAACTCCGAAGTGGTGAGATTTTTCTAAGTAACGGACTGTCGCAGTGATCATAATGCGCAATATAAATGATTAAATGATTAACTACAATCATTGACAAAATTAGTTGGAACAAATTGAGGAATCTATGTTCTAATAGATGTTATGCGAAATTTAATGAACGCCCAACCGATATTAAAAGTAATGAATGCCTTTAATAGAAACTATGAAACTATTTCCATTTGATAGACAATTTATAAAACACCAAACCTATACATGATATTTTTCGTAAATTACCTTATTTGCCTCTACAAACATCTTTTGGCAATCCTTACGCCATACCGATGTGGAAGCTGGAACTTCGTCGGTTGCTTCATTCTTTCCTTCCAGCTGGTATCTCCACAGTCGACAACTCTGTACTCGTTCAACCCATGTCGTCTTCTTGCTACCAACATTGCTCACGTTATGTTGGGCGGCTAATCTTTTGATCTGGCTGTCGTTTAGCTGGTTGTCATATATTTGAATGTGCACCTTTTGTAAAATGCGCTTGTGTTCGTCACTAAACGCCATAGCCTATCAAATAAAAAATCACAACAAAAATAATGAAGGCACAAATATTGACCATGGTAAAATTGACCATTTGTGCATTATTTGTAATTAGAAAAATTACAATAGCAGCCAAGTTAAAAGAGGTGGAGTTGAATATTTTCCGTACTTATTGCTGACAATTCTAAAGACAGTTAAAACGTTCGAAAATATACCAGCTGTGGATAAATAAAAATGCATCCACTTAATATCATCAGCTGGACTACGCCGAAAATCACCCTCCTCCACAAGTAGCGCTACGCGAACGCGAGAATGCGATGTCAATGGAGAGGTCTGATGCCGAGAAAATTGAAAACCCAAGCAGTTGCTTACGAAGTAGGCTATATGCTAGAGAAGGCTGTGCAGCTGATAAGATACCATTTTCGTTTTGTTAGAATTTACCTTCTCATACGCCTTTCTCCTATGAAGACCTCCAATAATAGATATTTTACATCCTTTGATATCTTCGGTTTGCTTCACCCGTTCTTTGGGCGTATCTGCTATGCCAAGCCACGTTTGACCACTCACCATTGCACACGGGTTTGCCTTTAAAATCTCGACGATTTCGTCGACGTGCGATTCATTAATCGGTCGGTCAAGCCATTTTTTAGGGGGTTCACTGAATGAACTCCATTTAAGGGTGAACAAACCTTTAATAAAAAAGTTAGGTCCCACATTAAAAAGCAGATCGAAACATAATGAAAACCGTAACTAGATGGCTTCATGATAAATTTAAAAGCCATTAGTTAACGTTACCTATTCGATGTGCCTCTATTTCCGTTTCCTGGCTATTTGGCTTCATCTTCTTTTCTGGACTGACAAGCTCTTCGTCTTTAGAAACATTTGCGAATAAAGTCTTATTGGGTTTTTTCTTTGAACTTGGCCGTTTTGGGAGCTTTCGTTTTGGTGTCTTTGGATCGGTTGTGATATTTTCTGGAGTCTTCATGGTCAAGCTGTCAGGCGTGGCTGCTAAATCACACGTATTCCAGATCTTTTCAAATGCCTTACCATTGACACATGCGCTAAATTTATTACTGAATTCATTCGAACCGTAATACTCGTATTCTTTAATGGCAAACCGTTTTGAGGTTTTTCCGCCAACGTTTTGCAGATTTCGGAATGTCACCTAAAAGTTTGAAGTAACGAGAATTATGGCAATGGTAAACATTTTCGCTAATTTTTACTTCGATTAAGGTAAATTTTATTTTACTGTTTAAGATTTAATTTATGAAAAAATTGCGAATAGTATAGACACTACAAATAACTGTTTGAAATAGAGATGATCAGATTATTATTAATATACGGTGGCCCAGAAGTGTCGCAACACAATTCAACATTCGCAACAAAATTCCAACACATTTCAAAATTTACACAACATATTTCAAAATTTACATAACACATCTTAAAATTAACTGCAAGTCTTTTCCACCGGAGAGGGATGGTTTGGAAGAGAGGGATGGTTTGGAAGCTCCATTGTCTTTCAAGATGATGCAATGGTCATGTTATTGTATTGGAGAAAGTGTTTGTTATTGGTTGGAGAAAGGAAATTCTATGGACACGTGACGCCGCCCGGCGCCGCCGCCGCTCGGCGCCGCCGCCGCCCGGCGAGCGGAGATGAGACCCTGGGTACGAGGTTGGTGACGTCGAAGGACTCACAACACGTGACGATGAAGGTCTACACTAATTAAATCTGAACGTTGTTATTGGATAACTGCTTCATTATACAGAAAATACAATACGTTCAATGACCGTGAAAGTGAACAACAACATAGAACAATGACTTTTGCTGACCTTCCAAACCATCCCTTCTACTAACTATGGTGGCGGGTAACGGTCGTGGCGGGTAACGGGTGGAAAGTCAACCATCAATAACTTAAAGTGTTGAAATATATACATTTAAAGTGCCTATCCAGCCTGTGGGGATTTTACATATTTGTTATCTTTGGATTCTCCTGAGAAAAATTGTAATATATGTTGTCGTTCGAAAATTTCATCTTCATGCCCTTTTCCCCCGCTAAAGTTCACAGGAAGTGACGTCACCCAGGGACACGCGATATTTTGCGGCGATATTCAACAGTGAACGTTTAGGAATTGAGTGAATTTTGTCTAAACAGGCTGTTTAAAGTTCAAAGCCAAACTTTCGCTGTATTTCATTGCTGAATCACTCCGTAAAATATCGCGTGTCCCTGCGTTGACGTCACTTCCTGTGAACTTTAACGGGGGGAAAGGGCATGAAGATGACATTTTCGAACGACAAGATATATTACAATTTTTCTCAGGAGAATCGAAAGATTACAAATATGTAAAATCCCCACAGGCTGGATAGGCACTCTAAAGGTGGCGAAAGCACGAGTGGTATTTTGATATATTATCGACATTTAGGAACCAAACAGCTTCTTATAACACTCTTTGTAGGAGGAAAAGCTCAAGCGTAACACATTTCAATATTTACACAACATATTTCAAAATTTACATAACACATCTTAAAATTAACTGCAAGTCTTTTCCACCGGTGGCGGGTAACGGCCGTGGCGGGTAACGGGTGGAAAGTCAACCATCAATAACTTAAAGTGTTGAAATATATACATTTAAAGTGCCTATCCAGCCTGTGGGGATTTTACATATTTGTTATCTTTGGATTCTCCTGAGAAAAATTGTAATATATCTTGTCGTTCGAAAATTTCATCTTCATGCCTTTTCCCCCGCTAAAGTTCACAGGAAGTGACGTCACCCAGGGACACGCGATATTTTACGGAGTGATTCAGCAATGAAATACAGAGAAAGTTTGGCTTTGAACTTTAAACAGCCTGTTTAGACAAAATTCACTCAATTCCTGAACATTCACTGTTGAATAACGCCGCAAAATATCGCGTATCCCTGGGTGACGTCACTTCCTGTGAACTTTAGCAGGGGCAAAAGGCATGAAGATGTAATTTTCGAACGACAGGATATATTACATTTCTTTTTGGTAGAACCCAAAGATTACGAATATGTAAAATCCCCACAGAGATTGAATTGGTCGTGCAAGGTGACAATCTCAGACCACAACACAGCAGCTCGTCGTTTTTTTTTACGTCACAATAATTATTCCGCGTTTTAGTTTAACGCGAGAAGTCCCTTTTCTTATAAGCTATGATTATAAGTATTAAGTCCGACACCGGACCATATTGTTCGACGGTTATAATCCGCGGACATTAACAAAACGCGTGCAAACATTCTAAGGGTGTCCAGGCAAACTCAGTTATCAAAATCCGATAAAATCCCGAAACGCGCCAAAATTGCATTTTCTATTAAAAAAGCAAATATATTTCCTCCTCACAACATGGCTTTCATGGACAGTTTTATTTGCTTCCAAAAACTGAAAAATAGCGCCGCGTTACGGAATCGCGCATGAAAACGCGTCAAAAGAGCATGGGTTACAAATGTTTATTTTGATGTTTTAACCGGGTTATCGGGAAAAGTGCATGGATTCGAGTTATTTATCAATATCCGAACCCAAAAACTCGACAAAATTGATAACGCTGTATTACTCAAAGATTTTGGCATTTGTGGTTAATCTATTGTTATCGTCAAGACAAAGCGATATTTCGGTCTTCGGCTTTCGACAATAAGCGATGAGTCATAGACACGAAAATATTGTAAAACAGTCTTATTGTTATTGTCAAAGATGCGTCAAATTTCTATTTTAATGACTTTGAGTTATTGTCAAAGACCGAAACGCGTCAAAAGTGCATGGGTTGATAATTTTTATTTTGATGGGCACTTCATACCTGTAGCAAAACGACTATGTAGCAATTTTCCACTGTGCCCGGGCAATTATATTCACAATTTTAAAAATCTGAACTAGAGTTCACTAAACTAGATCAGTACAACGGACCGAACCATATTTATAAATTTATATATTTGGAGTTAATCCTGCATTCGATTCCCTCTCAAGGTCGTCAAGGTGCTTTTCAACACTGGGCGTTAATATATAACCGTGCATGAATCCGCGCAGCGCAATGCTTAGGCCATACATCTAATCAGTAACCTCCGGTTTCACAAGCTATTAACCCACAATGTCAAAATTTATTAAGGTTAAGCATTGTCAACTGCATTGATTAAGGATCATATAATCATAAAATGTTTAATAATCTTACCTCAACTTCTGAATCATCATTTTTATACGCTTTAACGCCTATCACTTCGACCAGCAAATGGTTATTCTCACTTATTGGGCTTTCTTCTTTTAGGATGCTATCTATCCTAGTCCACATCTTTAAAAGACAAGTTCCTTCATCGCGCTTCAGATACCACATTTTCACTCAATTGTCGTCCGTTTCACTCAATTGTCGTCTCTACAATTCTGTCTGTGATGCCTTAGAGTTAGCGCGTGCACGAGTATTTAAAGTCGTGCAGAACAATAAACAAAAGAAATGTCGAAGTGAAGTTATCTCATCTCAGGAAGTCAACCCGTTTCCTGTAGTGTTGTTGTAGAGATTCATGCACACCCAATAAAAATATATCTATAGTTAACAACACAAAATAGGATCGCAGTTGACGTTAATAATTTGAAACGTTAAAGACAATAAACATATTTGCGTTTAAAAAATAGGAGGTCTACAACGCGTTCCATGTTATTGCACGTGGAAAACAAAGTAGAAAAACAGGTGATCGGAAGTATCGGGGAGTAAAGTTAGCGAAAATTTGACCGCGTGCGTAAAAAGCAACAAAAGTAAAATGATCGAAGTTTAGGTCAAATCACATGCCAGTAACACTTGCCTAGTAAAGTAATTTAATTAAGCGATTTTTAATGTAGTTCATTTTACAGGTGTATTATCAAAACCTGAAACATATCAGCACTAATTGATGCGATCGACTTTAGTGTCGTAGATCAGAATTTGCGACTTTGCGTGTTCACACGAGGTCATTTAAATGTCACGACAGTTCAGTGGGTCTTTATATCAATGTTTATAATGTCTCCATCTATAATTTTAAATTTGTAATATGACGATATTCTATTTTAAACTCACGTGTAGCATATGTTAGGTCGAATTTCATGAATAGCGGAAAAAATGACACTGGAAAAATGGCACCGTGAAGTTGACTAATACGGAAAAAATGGCACCGCTGAAAAAATGCTTTGAAAACCAAGACACGAAATTGGCCCCAAATTAAAGAAAATCAATCAGTGTTAATAATATTTTATTCCTAATAAATATCTACTTTTGTTACAAAGTTACATACTTTAATTCACTATATACCATGTGAACATTCTTCCATTTGCGATGGGTTTAGTTTAGTTCAGTGAATGCTTTTTAACAATACTATGCACTAAATGTGTGAAGTTGATCGTCCAGGTTGTTGTAGTCTTGAGAAAGACTGTTGTTGAAAAATGTCAGTACGTTTCGATGGCCTCAGCGGCGGCCATCTTCAGAGTTAAGTAAATATTAGACGAATATATATATATATATAGGCAAACGCTGACAAATACTATACACGATGAGTCAACAAAACGGCAACATAATTGTCAAAATATGACTCTTTGAGTTAATTTACAAAACAACTGTCGGTCAAACGGTAACACAACGCTTTCGCCGCATCCGCTTTCAGTAACATGGTAACATTCTCACCTTTCCGTTTCGAAAGCCGGCTGTAACAGCTATTTTTAAAAAAACATGAACGAAAGTTGTCAGTGAAACAGAGAAAGTGTCAATGCGTGCACGTCAGTGTCCGTATTTTCCAGATAACCTTTGTGGTGCCATTTTCCCGTACTAGTAAAATTTGCGGTGCTATTTTTTCCGATTAGCGAATTTCGTTATCCATTTTCGTATCCGCTTATCTTCCAATATATATTTGGATTTTCGTAGAACTGGTAAAAATAATGAAAATATATCGCGATTCTAGACTACAAATAAGGGAAAAGTATTTCACTGTTGAAACTAGGACAAATTTTGGAAATTCAAACACTTTATAAATAGACCCCCTTCTATATGTCATCTCTTTGTAATCTTCAATTAATGCATGGTTGTCAGGAAGGCCGAGATCATAATACACAGGGCCGGATTAAGGTTGCGCGGGGCTCCACCGTTCAGACCCCCCAGCGCGGTTTCATCATGAGCGCAATGAAAAATTGAACTTTACTATAAGAAAGTAGATAGGATTAAATTATCTTTCTGTTTTCCTCGCTGCCTTAAAAAGTCCCCTGCTTATAAAAAGCCCCGTGCCTTAAAAAGTCCGCACCTACAGGAGCCCACCGCTTATCGGGACCGTGCGCTTAGGTGGGGCCCCGCGTTTACCGTGGCCCAGCGCTCATATTATACTTATACTTATACCAGCGCACTTATACTTGGGCCCCGTGTTTTCTAGAAAAAACGCGTGAAATTAAAATTGCGCAACGAGAAAGCGCGGGCCCCCCGGCATATGTCCTTTCTGCCATAGGGTTAATCCGACCCTGATAATACAGAATACACGTGTTGTAAAAATAATGATATAATTGAAAATTTATGTAAACTGATTATTATTTCCACAATAATTTATAAATTATGACTTTTTTAAAGCGCTTTGAATAACTTCGACGACAGTGTCAATTGATGCTCTTTTATCGGGCATCTCCGTTACGCACATGTTTGCTGCCACCGCAAGCGCCTCGGCTTTGATGCTTACTTTACGCAATAGCATACCATATGAATAAACATCGCTCGCAAACGATTGTGACCGAGACATGTTCACTAATTCTGGAGCAATATGCGGATAATTTTTTTTATATTCTTCCCGCTCATTCGGTGGAATACGTTTAACTCTCGCATTTTCGACCAAGCAGCTTTTTCCAAAGTCAATAATTACAGCAGACGGTTCATCTTCAATAACATCCACCAAAACATTATTGCACTTTAAATCATTGTGCAAAACTCTCTTGTTGTGTATATGCATTAAGGCCTGGCCACACTGTAAGACTAGTTTTAAAAAGCACTCCGGATGATAATACTTCGAATAAAGCGCATCTTGCAAGGTGTTTCTCCGAGTAGAACTGTCACCGTGAAATTTGGTAACAATATATGGCGGAATTTCACTTTTTGGACTAACTCCAAAAAGAAGTGGTAGGTTAGGATGTCCTTCTAATTTTCTGACAAACCCGGCCTCCGTAAGTACGGATTGATACGAGCATTCACGGCAATACTTTATGCAAACGTCCATATTTCTATATTGCATCAAAAAGCAATCACCGAAGGTGCCACTTCCTAATTTCCTTCCACCGTGAAAACTAATTAATTGATCACGTGCAATAACTGTTAGATCCAAATTTGCGTTTTGTGACGACGATTTTGACCTGTCTTTAGCGAAAACTTGTTTTTTATATTGAGCTAATTTCGTTTGAGTTGCGTGTAGCTTATTCTTAGTTTCTTGCAATCTTTCCGCTGTCAGCTGTTCGTGTTTTTTTGTGGCATCTGCCTCTACATTCAACTTTACTTCACTTTCTTTCAGATTGTGGATCCTTTTTCTTTCGGAATGCAGTTTATTTTCAAGATCAACACAGTGCATTTCTTTTTCTTTGTATTTGCTATTTGATTCGTCTAGGGAAGATTGGATGTGTTTATTTTTTTCTGTCTCCTCACGCAAGCGGATTTGTAATTCTAGCGCTGTGATCTCCGGCTTTGGCTGTTTGTCCTCCGACTCCGTCCTTTTCGTAATGCCTTTGTAAAAGTAGTTTGTGCCACTATGATGCCTCTTCCTTCTGCTTTGGGGGAAAGCTAATCTCACGATTTTACCACTTTCCTCTTTGCTGATGTTGTCGTACTTATTTTGCAGCATTCCTATTATCTCACTAACCATTGTCTTGTTATTTTCGTCTTCTTTATATTCCTCTCTTAACCTTCAATTTAGAACATTGATATTTAATCAGTTTATTCTATAAACTTGAATTTACATTTCATATACTTACCAATCAACCCTTGATTCCCGCAAATCAGCATTCGTAAAAAAACGTCGAGCCATATTTGTTTGTCAAACAAGTTTCGTTTATAACTTCTGTCCCAGTCAAGCTACACTTCCGTGACATGCACGAGCAACTTCCTTTTCAAGTATAATGGATTAGCTTTTTAGGTGTCATCCTGCATGTGTCATTCTCAACGGAGAATTGTTTTAGCTGTGCGAAATTGTAATGTCTTCATCAAACAGCGATTCGGAACCATTTTGTGGTTTCACGATAGAACATTTCAGAAATAAAGAAGAAGCCAACAGAGCCGCTGTATTTACCAGTGAAATTTTACAAGAAAATAGTTTAAAAGAAAATGTTGAATGCTCTTCCAGTTCCAGCAGCGACTCGCAAGAGGTCGAAAAAATTGACATCAACGCGAACACGTCTAATTTAGAAGTCCCTGAAAACCAATCCAAGAACGGGAAACCAATAAGTTCAAGTTCAGAAATTGAAGGATTTTTGGCCGATAATATGTTCGAATGTACGTATCTGAGCAGCAACGACATAGACGAGACTGCTGCTGAGTGTTCGGATGTTGTTCTCGAAGAGGCGCACCTAAATCGATGGTCGAGTGGTCGTGAAAGTGAGGAAGATGAACAAGAAAAAGTGACAGAATTGTGTATGGCTGAACCACCAAAAAAATGTGGTAAGTATAAAGCCACTATTATGTTTTCAATCCAAAGTACCAATCGTATATCACTGACACTAATTATTGCATTTAAATTTGTTACCATGCAGGGAAAAAAAGATCGACCATCAAAGTACCAAAAGAGTTGCTGGGAAGTGAATGCTGTGTAGAGAATTGCCTATCATCCAAGGTTTCAGTGCATCAAATAGAGCAGTCAAGATTGAATTTTGTTTCCCGATATGCGACTTACGAGCAGCAACGGCAATTTATGATTGATTGGTTCAGCAGTCACGAATACACGCCAGGAGAGTTTGCCTTCGATATAGCAGGAGTGCGCGTATGCCATAAAGCCTGGACAGCCGTATTAGGTCTAACGTTGAGAACGTTTTTCAGATTAAAAAGAGAATTTAAACGAGGATTAAGGGTAGCTGACCACAGTGCAACAGGAAGTTCGAAAAGATGCGTCAAAAACGAATATGTCAATATGTTCCTTGAAAGTTACGTGAAAGAGAATGCCGAGAATATACCCAACAGTGCATTTGTTCATCTTTCGTCATCAAACACATGGCGGGATATATATGATGAAATGGTGGAAACAATGACTTCACAAGGTCAAGAACCTTGCTCAGGAAATCATTTTCGGCAAATACGTAAACGAGAATTCAGCCACGTCAAAATTCCGAAGGTATGAGTACAACAATCAGTAGTTTCAAGGGGAGGGAACGGGGCATTTCTCATTTTCCCATCCTTCTCGGGCCACGACGCCACTGCAAAAAAAGACCTGTTGCATTCGGAAGTAACAGGATGTCGTATAAAATATATAATTGAAATTGTGGTACAGTAATTTGTCCAGTTACAAATCAAATATCTTAATGATTATAAATATGGATTTAGGAAAACAGAATGGGAAAATGTGACTACTGCACGAAAATAAAGGACGAGATGAGAACTACACGTGACGTAAAGATCCGCGAGCAAATTGTGGAAAAGAGAAAAGAGCACCAATATCTAATGAGGTAAGTTAAATAAAACCGTAAGGTCGTTGCTTCTTTTAATGTCATTCCTTTTTTACAAAATGTTTCGATGCAATTTGTAATAATATTATACCTCAACTATAAATTGTCCAATCAAAGAGCTAGATTTGTACCACGTGACCAGTCAATTTAAACTCGAATTTCCCGCTTTAATCTCGAATTCCCCGCTGATGACGTCATCAGCGGGTAATTCGAGTTCGAATACCTCGCTCGTACCCAGTACTCGCGCGTAAACCAAGACGAGCCTGTAAACAATGGAGGAACAACAAGACGTTGTTTTTCAACGTCAAAATATTTACAAACTGCACTGGAATAGCTAATCAGAAAATACATGTTTCCATTTTCCCGCTTGGATTTTTAAATTTGAACTCAAAAATATGGCTACACTGAACCTGACTAATAGTCAGAAAAACGTATCGATTGATAACGTACTTAAAGGACATTGGCAACGAAAATTTTTGTTGCTTTATTTGAAAGAGCATGAAAAAATAAGCCGATTGGCCGTTTACTGTTCTACGCTATCTCTTCTAGTTGCGAAGTTATACGCAAAAATTTGCAAAATATAAATTGCTGATTCAGCACAACGTGCGACGTCATTGGATGGGTAAGTATGTTTATTGAATACATAACTGAAGCATAGCTCAGTTATTATGAGCTCAAGTCAAATGAAATTTTGCATACAGATAGTACATGATGATATGCATTGAAACACACTTCAAATTTTGTTGCCAAGGTAACACTGTCGTTCCCAGGCCCCTTGCACGAATTTTATAAAACAGCTTTATTCTTGGTACTGATTAGGATAACATAATATCAGAAGTGTGTGTACAATACACCTATGCATGCCTGAAGTTTATTGCATGATAATAATTCGAAAATGGCTCCCATAGATAAATGTAACTAGTTATAAAAAATCCGTTTAAGGGGCCTGGGAACGACAGTGTTACCTTGACAACAAAATTAGAAGTGTTTTTTCAATGCATCTCATCATGTACTATCTTTGTGCAAAATTTCATTTGACTTGAGCTCATAATAACTGAGCTATGCTTCAGTTATGTATTCAATAAACATACTTACCCATCCAATGACGTCACACGTTGTGCTGAATCAGCAATTTATATTTTGCAAATTTTTGCGTATAACTTCGCAACTAGAAGAGATAGCGTAGAACAGTAAACGGCCAATCGGCTTATTTTTTCATGCTCTTTCAAATAAAGCAACAAAAATTTTCGTTGCCAATGTCCTTTAACATTACATTGTTCTTTCACAGAGCTGAACGAAAATGTTACCACGCGAGGGCAGCAAGCGGTCACAAATACCCACATCAGTATTTTTCAGTGGCAATTGATGGAATGGATCAAAATAAAACGGAATTGCCCCATTCCAAGCTTTGTTATAAAGGTCTGGAAGCCTCGACAAAGCTAAGAGTCCATATAGTTGGGTCAATGATTCATGGGAGGCCGCCGATTATTTTTTTGGACTGGCGGCAGTACAAACACGACAGTAATTTAACAATGAACGTTTTACTGCAGGTAGGCTACTTAAACGCAAAGTTTTACATTTTAATTTCTGAATAATTTTTTGTCTTATGTCATATTGTGACTTGGTTAATAATAGGAAAATACTGCAATTCGACGCTTTCAAATTATAAGAATCCAAAATATCCTGGGACAGCATGCCCTCGAACTCCCCAAGAATATCCGCTTCCGTCGTTCCTTCTAATAATTTTATACGATTTTGCCACCCCAAGCTTTCTCTGTCAAATATGATAGTCAATCAACAATCCTTTCAGTGATAAAATTTACCTTTTTCTTTTACTGACGTCGCCGTTGATGGTGCCGGTTTAGATGGTAACCCGGGGTTTTGTCGGTATATCCCGGATGTCGTCGGTAAATTTTAGAACAGACCCTCAGTCGAAATGCCCTCGGTACGCCACGGTATATAGGTATATAGCATTCTGACACCATGTCGTCATATCATTAACTGTGAGCTCAATATGGCTTCCACCAAGTGCTGTGCAATTTTATTGGTGGTATAGTAAGTGATTACATATAGAGGTTAAGCAACTGCAAAGACCCGAATTAATTATCTTTTTTAGATTTTATGGATACATCGAGAATTCCTTCCAGGCACTATTTATGTCCAACTGGACAACACCTCGAAGGAGAACAAAAACCAGTTCGTATTTTCGTTTTTTGCCTACTTGGTGGAAATCAACATTTGTGAACGGGTTTGTGCATGTTATCTATTGTGTGAACAGTCATCATATTAAAATATAACTTTTTAAATTATAAACACTTAAAGTGCCTATGAAATGAAAAAATCCAGTTTCCATAACGTCTTTCCTTCGAAAGTAGATTTTGAATAAAGACGAAATCTGTTTCAATTTTGTCTTTATCATTCACCATTGCCTAGTTATAAGCATTTGAAATTTTAGCGTGATGACGTCACAAGGTGGACATGCAGTACAAGAGAAATATTAAAGTCTTGATATTTTGTTAAGTGTTTTCACGAAAACTACAAAACTTAGTAGCATTTCAACTACCACAATAAGCCATGTGACAAACTACTTTTTGTGATCACCATGGTAATATACTAGGCTCCAGGCCCCTGCAAGGAGTAAATAAAAACTTGCTCTAGTTTTAGTACGAGGCATTGTTTAGGCAAACACTGTCATTTCTCATATTAAGGATGTCATGCCAAATACATAACCAGAACAAAACCAACAGTAGGTATCCAGAAAACAAGAAAATTACATTTTATGATATATAGATAAAAGGGTCTGGAACCTAGTACGTTTCCATGGTAACTATACAAACATCAATGATGAGTCGAGCACTTGAAGGTCAACATTTCTGCCATGTTTCGTCTTTGTCCAAGTCATACTTTATGAAATATCAACACTTTAATATTTCTCAGCTATAGCGTGTCAACCTTGTGACGTCATCACGCTAAAATTTCAAATGCTTATAACTGGACAACAGTGAATGTTAAAGAAAAAATTTAAACAGATATCGTCGTTATTCAAAACCTACTTTCAAAGGAAACACATTACGGAATATCGATTTTTTTCATTTCATAGGCACTTTAAGCCTGGTTTCCATAGAGTTTTTACTTGCCTTTATTTGCCATTTTTTTGCTTTTGAGATCTAGTGTGTTTTTGTCGTGTTTCCATTTGTCGCTTGTTGCTTTTTGGATGCCAGTAAAAAACAAGAAATGGCAAGGAAAGACTATATGAAGACCAGGCTTAAAAGTAGAATATATTTACAAAAGTCTTCTATCTTATGACGTGACTTTATAACATAATGACGTCATTAAGAAGCACAAAACTCTCCAATTTTCATGTGTATTTATCGAAAATGTATCTTTTTTGTTTCTGGTGAAAATAATTACAGTAGTGTCTCCAAAGGCTAAGTAAAGAGTTTAAAAAGATATGTAAATCTGCTTGAGATTTAGTATTTCTTGGGTAAAATAGGACTCAAACTCGCAGTACAACTTTGGGTGCTATGGAAACAGCGAGCATGCCTAAACAGTATTTACAATCTCTTTACTAAATGAAGATTAGAACTCGGTTCACAAAATTTCAGTGATCAGTAACGATACTCTTTGAAGAATGATTTGTCTCAATTGAGCATGCTCATCTAAGGAAAACTGTATGTAGGCACCTTAAGTAAGTTATATCTCACATAGTCTTTATAAACTTTATTGAATTTGTTATTTTTGTCGTTCATCTTATTTTATAGTTAGAAGTATGCTTCCTAAAACCTGGACACACGCACATCGATTGTGACCAGCTTTTTTCCCGACTTTCCGTTTCGATATCGAAGCTAGGTTGTCTTACCTTCAAAGACCTACTTTTGCTCATTCGAACATGCTATAAGCAAACTGGAGGTGAAAGAGGCGAGAAAGGTGCTGTGCCGCAGTGGGCTACCCTCCACCACTTATACGCCATTAAAGAATGGTTAAAACCTCATATGCGTGGCTTGCACAATTTACGATGCTTTTACCATTTTGCATTTTTTCGTGAGAACGGAACCGTAATGATGCATTACAAACAATGGAATAGTGAAGCATGGGACTCATCAAAATACCCTCCACTCCAAATCCTGGACGGTGTGCCGACTGGAATACCCTGTATTCTAAAGCCAGATTACACTACAGTTGATCTGAAGAGATTGGAGGGGATGGTGGGTAAGGCGTCACAGATAGGTGCTTTCAAGCTGGATGAAGTGCAACAATGGAAAGAATTTATTGCAAACGAAAAAGAAAAAGCCGCGCTATATGAAACGGCAGAGCCTATTGAATTGGAATTATTAGGTAATCTTAAATTGTTCTTAAGCAAACCAAAAATATTTAGCTTCTTATTTCCCACTATGCGAATTGGTATAGCTGCACTTCATAATATTACAATTATAATGGTTAAATTTCCCTCTAATTATGTATAGGAACAAACGTTGACCAGATATATGTACAATCTGAAGGCACTACCTGGCCCGTAGATGACTTGGTAAAAAGAGAAAGGCCATCGCAACCCACTGGAAGTTTGAATTCCATTCTGGAAACGTTTGCTTCGAAAGAGAGGGGCGACGGACTAATTCAGGTAAGATGTATAGTCAATTACCCACCGGGCTAACTTGTCGTCCACTTAAACGCTAATATTCAGTTTTCGAGAAATAAAGTGGCAAAGCCAGAACATTTGTGTTTAAACTGCAGTTAAGCACATGTACGCGTCGAAGTTGCATTCAACGTGTTATATTGTGAAACATTTCCAATAAAAAAATGATGTAATCAAAATACGTTGATGACTGGCGAGATTACCAAAAATTCATGGTTATTTTAGGCAAACCGTGTACTCATCGCCCGCCCATGCATGTCTTGTTGCAGGTATCAGGTATATGAGTATGGGCGTTGTCATGACCAATACAAGACTAAAATTAAACCTTAGCCATTTTGCATTATTTTGTTGCTACTTGCCTTTTTCTAATATCTTCTTTTTAAGTTCGACAGTCCTACCTGCGTTACATTATTTTTAAGTGAGCATAGCCAAATTTGATAGAAATATATTTTTGCAACTTCAGGTGTACACTGGTGCGTACAAACGAACTAAAGAAATACAGCGTGATGTTATCGAAGGAGCAACAATAGAAGATTTGGGTGTAGGTGATCTCGTGGCAGTGCATTGCTGCCATTACGATGACTTGCCTCAAATTGCGAGAGTGTTAAGCGTTAGCACAGACACAATTGACATTGAGTGGTATGGAGGAAGCTGGACTACCGTATGGAAACCAGCGAAGAAAAGAAATGGAAAGCAGCTGATTCCATGGACAGAGATTGTTCAGAAGTCAACTGTCAAGCTGTTCGACTTTTCCTTGACCGACGCTGGACGACTTCGAAAGGCGACAATAAGAAGGCTTAAAGAAGCATACAACTTAGAACAGTCCGAAGAAGACTTGACAGTAAACTAACTTTTAATTAACTAACTTTTTGGGTTGTTTCTTGGTTTTTCAAGTTGAGTTTTTTCATACATATATGCTAATGAGGCCGAAACGTTCGGCCAGCAACAAGCAACAATCACACTTCGCAAACAGAAGTCCTTTTAGTTCTACACTTTATTGTCGGCGGGCAGGTATGACATGAGCAGGCATACATGTGTAAATGCATATTGTAAACGCTGTTTTAAATTTGTTCTTTGTATGATTTTTTATGGATTGCCTCTCACAGCGCGCCGCGAGCGCCTCGGCGTTTTTCGAGCGACATAAGAATCACTATCACATTTCCGATTACACGAAAGGTTTCAAACACGGAGTTCACTTTCAGCCTGAATGAATTTCATCCCAAACGTTGTTCGAGATTACATGAAGACAATTTCATCCCGGTCTGACCAACCCGAGATAAAATTGTCTTGTAATGGTTAATCAATACGAAATTTCAAAGCAAAAAGAGTGTAATATATACTTGGTAAACCAAGACCAACGTTTCAATTTTATATATTGGTCTATTAATACTGTCATTATAATGACTATACTGTCATTATAATGACTATACTGTCATTATAATGACTATACTGTCATTATGAAGCCGGGATCGAAAGCTCAACGCGAAAGCTCAACGCCTAAAATCTGATTTATTTTCATTTCCAACAACTTATATTATTATATCGCCCCGTGGTTCTAAAATTAGTGCCAGAAGCATTCCAAACCGCACAAATATTAACCCTGACAATCGCATAGTGGCGAACACTAATATCTTAGACATTTTCCCCATTCGATTTATGCATATAATTGCGAGTTAATATGATGAAATCTATTAATATCTTACTGTTGTATAATGACCTCCCTTTTAGCACGTGATGACCCCCCTTTTAACCCGTGACAATGTAATAGTCTAAGCTCATTTGTAAATATTCTTTGCTAACTTGAAAATATGTGCACATTGATAACTATATATTTAGTAATAGTAGAAGACAGTCATGCGTTTTTCCAATATTTACTACTTACATGCGAGTAACAATTTTTATATATATTCTAATAGAGGGTTTCTAAACTTTGCACGAGTCATATGTTATATATCTTCATGCTGTGAACCTGTTGACACTATGTTGACACGCAGCATGATACATACGCATTAATGGTATCACGTTTCAGGCGCCAAAGTGAAAAGTCAATAAGTCATCAACAATCTCGCTGCGCTCACACATTATTCAGTCAGAGTGTTGGATTGCTTCGCTACGATGTATATACGTTATTTACAATTTCGTTTGGTCAAGGAACAAGTTGTTTCCAATACGTGTGTACAATACATTGGTTTTTGAAACAGCTTCTTTGATCTTTGGTAACATGCTGAAGAAGACGCGCGCCAGCCGCCAGATTGCGCTTCTACCGCCATAATTACCTCTGTATGTAAGTATATGTTAAAGTTCGATTATTTCAGTCTGAGTTTAATATTTATAAGACAGAAAAGGTGACATTGCCATCATTTGTATACGTTAACACAAATGTTCAGCGAAGACGCCGCAATTGTTCGGCAATTATGCAGTTGATATATACACGAGATCATGACAGACGATGGGTCCTCTTCGATTTTATACACGTATCGTGTGTAACATGTGTGGTTGGGTGAGACTAATTTTGGTGTTTTGAACATTTCATGTGTCGAATAAAACGGCAAAAGCGGTTTGTTCAAGCGCATATTTCAAATTAAAGACTGCTTTGTGAAATTACAATTCGCGGTAAATTTGAATTATATAGTGAAGCGCCTGCCTCGTAGGAGCGGCAAGGCGGAAGAGCGGGGCGAGCGAGGCGCGAAGGGCCGGGCCGCTGATTAGACGCCTGGGTACGAGGCAGGCGAAGCGCGGTAATGACGTCAGTATGTATGTATGTTTGTCTGAGTTTGTAATTTATTTATGCATTCCAAACAATAGAAAAAGGTCGTTAGGAATCCGTTGAGATTCAATTTTGGTTTGTTTGTCTGAGTTTTGGTTCTATAAATAGCATTAACGCGCTCCGTTATTGTTAAAGAATCGAAGGAGCTGTTTGTTTATTTAGTTGAAACGTTACAATTTATTTTGGTTGCCTGCAGGAATTTATTTATTTCTTTGTTGTTCATTTCTTTGCGGTATTTATGGATTTCTTTGAGTTCATATTTCATAATTTTATGGATTTCATTGAGGTTCATAAATTTATGGATTTCTTTACAGTTCACAAATTTATGGATTTCTTTGAGTTCATAAATTTATGGATTTCTTTGAGTTCATAAATTTATGGATTTCTTTGTGGTTCATAAATTTATGGATTTCTTTGCGGTTCATAAATTTATGGATTTCTTTGAGTTCATAAATTTATGGATTTCTTTGAGTTCATAAATTTATGGATTTCTTTGAGTTCATAAATTTATGGATTTCTTTGTGGTTCACAAATTTATGGATTTCTTTGAGTTCATAAATTTATGGATTTCTTTGAGTTCATAAATTTATGGATTTCTTTGAGTTCATAAATTTATGGATTTCTTTGAGTTCATAAATTTATGGATTTCTTTGCGGTTCATAAATTTATGGATTTCTTTGCGGTTCATAAATTTATGGATTTCTTTGCAGTTCATAAATTTATGGATTTCTTTTGAGTTTGTCTTTTTAATGAGTAAGGATAATTATTTACTCCAAAATAGGCTGTCTTTGACAAATTTATTCTTTAATATTGTTATTGTGGATGTTTAGACACATTTATGCCAAAGGTCTTTGATTCATTTTTTAGATTGCTCTTGATAATTTAAAATTGCTTATCCTTACATGTATAACTTGCAATGCATCTCATAAATTAGAATTTTATACCAACTGACTTGCCGGATCAGCTGCAAAAGGGTAATTGTTTCCAAATTGTTAAAAAACTACATCTGTGAATTTTTTGAATAATTTAAATCTTGCTTGATGTGTGGAAATTTATGTTTTTTAAAAGAAATGCATGCATAAACTTGTGTTTACTTAAAAAATATCTCCACTGCAAAAATGCAATTTATTTATTTTGGCTGTTTCATAGACGTGTGTGGTAAATAGCTGGTACTATTATTGATGATTGATTTTTGTTTTAACTGCTTTGGTGATTTTACAAAGCAGTATTATTACTGTTTCGATTGTCCAATTGTGAACTGGAGTCTTATGACCATGTACATGAATCAAAACCAAATTAAATGATTGTAGAAAACACTTACTATTCAGGATTTAGACTGTCATTTTTCAATGGGGCCATAAAAATACTAGGAATATAACCATTTTTTTCAGAAGAGGAGGTCACATAAAGCCAATAATCTAAATCTCCAATCAACTTGAATGTTTCTCCTTTCAAGAAACTCAAATGCATGGTAACATGTGGAGCAACTGACCATGTGTCACCAACGTCTGCCACCTCAGTTTCACCAGGAACATAATCACACAGAGAAACAACATGTGTTGGAACTCTTTGGCTTTGCATTGATTTGTTTTTTTTCATCTTTAATGATATTGCCTGTAAGTTAAATCAGTTGAGAATTAGACATTGTAATTTGTATACAACCAATAAATACATGAACGGCTGAGCTAAACAGATAAATATATAAGTTTACGTGACACATCATCAACACCAGCACACATATATATGACAAGCAAAGAAATAATACCTTTTTATGACAAATAATAGTACTGGGCATGTAGAAATACAATTAATAATACACATAATACAAAATAATATTGATACTGTAAAAATAACATGTAAATAATCCAATTTATGACAGCTAGTCCTTTATTTAGCCTGTTCAGCAAACACAAGCTACCTTGACCTTGTCGCGTGTGTTGATAATCGGTCAGCGGTTATAATTTCATGTTTAGTTCCAAACATATTAGCATATATAGGTAAAAATTTGATCGTTCTGTTGCTAATCGATATTTTTACGTATCTATAAAGCAGAGCTGCTAAATATTACTCGGTTGAAACCGTTTTGCGATTCGACGATGGCAAGTATTATTTTTCTTACCCTGAATCTGGAGTTGTTATGTCTCGATCAATTCCAAGCGTGACCATGCCCCCCCCCGGGCATTTGACGGGCATTTACCGTGGCATTTACCGACTCTCCAGCTCTTTGCCTTTACATGTCGTCCCCGGGGTGGGGTATTTGTAGGGAAAATAAAGTGCGGTATTTGGCGCTCCGCTGAAAGAAAGTAGATGCGTATCCCATAGTCACTAAGTTTGAGGCAATGGCAATATAGTTGCCAATGAATTTCCAAAATTCGTTGGCACACTGCACATTGCATATTAAACGAAGTCCGATCATTTGCTCTAAATATTTCAATGATGTAATATTTGTGTCCGGTATACGAAGTAGCAGCCCCAAACGAACGTGCATATTTAAAACGTAAACAAATGCCAAAAAATCGCATGCCAACCGCTATTTAACCATGTTTATTTTAGTACACCATGTGTAGTCTGCGAAACGTTTGAGTTCAGAAGATGGCGGATGCACCGGATGGCACAATTGCTTTGGAAAATTTCGAGGGAAGTTTGTGGCTTCTTGGCTCTTTTATTTGAAAAACTTTTATTATATGCCCGTGGGTGGGGAATTTGCATCTATTTCAAGAGCCCAACGTGGGGATTTTGTATCATTAAGTTGACTCCACGGTGGGGCATTTGCAGTGCTCTGACGCCAAAATGTCAAATGCCCGTCAAACGCCCGGGGGGGGGGGGGATGGTCACGCTTGGAATTGATCGAGACATTATGTCCGCCATTAATCGTTCATGTTCTTATAGCGTAACGAAGTGACGTCAGATTCTCACCTGAAGACTCCACGTGGCTAATTCTTCAAGTAAATCAAGGTCGTTTTTTCAAGTCTGAAAGGCTGGACATTTCATCTACTTCTCCCAAAAAACAAGAAAACAAGTAACCTCGACTGAAATTCAGGCTTGACATCACAAACAATGTTACCTTTTGAAATTGCGGGCTCACTTGGAACACGTTCTTAGTAATGGTGGCCTAAATAATAGTGATTTCAGAGCTCAAAATACTTACTTCAAAATACCATTTTTTAGTTTTTTTTTACATCGATGATCACTTTCGACCCTGAAATTTAAAGCGGGTTTTTTTAAAGACCGAGGTAATACATAACATGAAATTCATTATAACCCGGTCAGCACTTGTTTCCAACCGCTATTGACGGACGTCATTTTATCAACTAATATTACCTGCTGTAGGCCTGCTGCGTTAATAATTAGCTCTACCGCTCCTTAGTTGAACACGCGAGTTTTTTCTCAGTTTTAGTTTTATAGTATGCACTATGACTCAGGTAAAATACATAATTATATACCATGAAACAAGTTGATTGAAACCTTGTGATGATGACGTTCAAAGGGGGCCCCTGTGATTATCACGGCAAATACTTGTTTCCAGGATATAAATCTCGCCGCGGCAAGGATCAATTTCTCACGAAAAGTTTGTCTATATTTTATATACAATATTTTATTCCGAGCTTTCGACCACCAGTCTGTGGCCTTCAATGCGAAGAAGATAAATGGAAAAGAAAGTGTGGTTTACAAGATATATACGTAGCTAATGAATAATTTTAAATGGGAATAGAAAATGACAACTAATTGACATATAATCTTACATTAATAATATTTAATTGTAATAAAGTTCCTAAATCGCTCAGTGGTTGCAGTTATCGTATTCGGGCGTTCAAATCTAAGAAAATAGTCATGTTCTATGCAACGGCTCTACTCTTACAATATCAGCAAGAGGGTTACAATTAGAATATTAGATGTTCCTTGGGATCTCAGCTTATTAATAAACTTCCCGCAAAAATTATGTCTTCGGCTACTCAAAGTTTCTAGGCCAGTAACAGCTAATGCCTCAGCATAAGACGTGCCAGGGCAAATAATCCTGAGAGCTCGCTTTTGAATGGATCAAGTTGGTCGGACAAAGTGATCGTCATTGCGGACCAGGCGGGGGAAGCGTACTCTATGCGAGATCGGATAAACACGAACATGCAGTAGACGACGTCACGACAATAAGATCAGATCGGCTTAATCCGGCTTTTCTTAGTTTTCGAAGGGCGTAGAGACGGGAATTTACTTTTTTCAAGACATAAATAATCAACTTGAGAATTCCAAGTAAGGTCATCGGATAGTAGAATCCCAAGCAGTTTAAAAGAAGACACCGATTGAACAGCCACACCAGAAATGTAAATCGGGTTATCACATGGCAGATTGTACTTTAAAAAAGAAATGATCATTTCTTTACATTTTTTCGGGTTAAGTTCCATCCCACGACTTGACGCGAATCTGGAAATTTCGTCCACAACAACAACATAAGGCTGGGAGAACATGCATCGAGGAATAATTTCTAATACAGTAGTATCGTCAACGAATTTAACACGACCATGCCAATCCTTAAGCAGAGGATTAACCAAAATGGCAAACAGAAGAGGACCCAATTTTGTACCATGTGGCAAACCGCCGTTAATTCTTTTCCAAGAAGAATGGTACATGTCAATTTTTACACATTGTTCACGATCCTCTCCAAACCAGCAAGGATTAGATGGAGGAGATTAGGAGATAGACCAAAGCCTGGGTTGTGGATTTCTTTGGAAGGGCAAATTGCTTGGTATCCAATTTGTTGGCAACTTGAAGAAACAGAGAATTTAATGTAAATCCTTCCATAACTTTAAAGACCTGCGACGTAAGTCATTTTCAAGTAGATGCTGGAGGCAGTAACTTGGGTATAGGTCTGACAATAGAGCGCTTTAATTGCTGCGGAAACACTCCCTGTACTATGCATGATGTTATAACATATACCACATATAACATATAACTCATAACATATACCGCGAGTACAATAACGTCATGTTTATCATGAACACAACAACACATAAAATAGAAAAGCCAGTTGGCTTACCTGGCATTGGACGGAAGCAGTTGCGCTTCTGATGATGTCACTTAAATACACTTAATATCACATTCGTTCCCGGCTTGATCATGTAGCTCAGTCGGCCGGTTCCAATCCCAGCTGTGGTTGAGCAATTTTTCGCTCGTTCGGTATGGTTCACCGGCCAAGTTTACTTTCACTCGCGAGAACACTACTTCAACTCATAACATATACCGCGAGTACAATAACGTCATGTTTATCATGAACACAACAATCCTCCTTCACCATAAATCCTTAGAACATGTAGTTTAATCTAGTGAAATGCCAAATATTACTTGTAATATACCCATAATCTTATCCCGGTATTCCACCACTATATATACAGAACTCGTGACTATAGGCTCTCGGCAACGGCTTCCGTAGCTCAGTGGTCAGAGCACTGCACTAGCAGTTCAATTCCAGCCGGAAGGCCTTGAAGTTTCATTTTTCGCAACTGGTCCCGGTTTGGTCTTAAAATGTCCACAAATCCTTAGAATATGTAGTTTAATCGAGTGAAATGCCAAATATTACTTGTTATATATCGTGAAATTTCACTCGATTAAACTACATGTTCTAAGGATTTATGGTGAAGGAAAATTTCGAGTGTTGGAATATATACATTTTAAGACCAAACCGGGACCAGTTGCGAAAACAAAATGCAACTTCAAGGCCTCCGGCTGAAATTGAACCCGCGACCCTGCGATGTGACCACTGAGCTACGCGGAGGCCGTTGCCGAGAGCCTAGTCACGAGTAGCAAAAGTCACGAGTTCTGTATATATAGTGGTGGTAATGCTGGGATAAGCTCGTCAGTGTAGCTTGGTACAATCTAGATGAGTCTGGCTGGACACTTATACACGGCTTAATAGCACTTTGTCGAGATGACGTCAGTACCCATGTTTGTCCGCATTTACCCATAATTATTGCGGCCATATTAGAAAAGAAAATAGCTCATTTGTGAGTCAAATTTGGTTTGTTTGTCCGCATTTTGAGCTATTAATAGCAACCGCTTAAAGGCTATTGCGATCGTCATTGACAACCGCTTATCTGCCTGATTGCCGATTCATTTCTAAGTACATAAACATGTTTTTATGAAAGGTATGAACGTTCTCGTAATAAACGTATGCATGTTCACGTATGTTCTGTATTTAGACTCGGTAAATTGGTAATTCCAAATCTGTTTTTTGGAATTGAAATCGGTTAAATATTGATCGAGATAACGTTCAAAATATACGTACGATGAAACGGCCTTTTGTGAAATACACGCCGTGCGAGGTCTGGGGACAATGGATGGGGAAAATTCCGCAGGGCGGGGTACATACAGTCTTATTCTCAATTGAATTATATATAATATATAATCTCGTATTAAAACACCATTCATGTCAACATGATTTAATTATAACTAGAAATACCGCAATAACCCCTCATGCAACTAGGATATACTGTATGTAAGGCCACAGAAAATTATTTGATTCTCATTGATCGGGAATATTCATGATTTCCAGTCTCATATTCTTCCGAGTTTTGACATGCCTCCGAAGCATTATATCTTACTTACTTACTTAACAGCCTCCTAACATGTTATCTACGCCTGCGCAGTAGATACAAAAATTGGGATAATGGACAGGTATGTTGAAAACGGCCGAACTCCTAAGTTAAATCCACCCAAGAGGGAACAAATAAGTAAGTAAAACTTTATTTAACCACGCTAACCTCATTCAGCTGAACGCTGGTTTCCAAATATATGTTTATCCTGCTTAAGAGATGAGACTAAAAGTCAATTCCTCTTAGTAGTATGTCCACATATTATAAATGATGGCTCAATATTAAATATGGCTAACCCAATCATTACTCAATAAACCATCGAAATCATATTGCGCCGTCAGAACGTGGCATGGTAAGAACATCAGTGACCTACTTGACTATCATCTTGTGGGCCTGCACTTTTTTGTTCGCTGAACAGACAACGGTAAAATGGAATCTATTAACAGTATATTTTTGCTATTCGCAGATTTATACGGTTAGTACTTCATATTATGCATCATAGTGGATTCATACTGAACCTGACCTAACCCAAAACATAAACCTAATCCTAACCCTAATCGTAGCCAAATCTTGATCCTAATAACGCCTCGGTTTGCGTTGCTTTGCGCGACTATAGGCCTATTTGCGTGAAGACACGCGGGAGAAGCAAAACAAAACAAGCGCCTCCGGCAGATAAATTATCCGTATTATGCTCAACCTTAATTGTCCAATTAAAATGGTCAGTTCAGAAATCGAATGTTTCTTGCATTTACTGACAATCTTAATACTGAATAAATTCAAACTATCGCATGTTTAAGTTTGATTTTTCTTTAGTAAACAAAGTGTGTTGGAGCGAGTGATGGAGGAAAGTTTCGATTATTATCAAGGGGGTCCTGGGTCACTATTTGAGGAGGTCAAGAAAGTTTTTCATAAAACTTTATTTATAATAAATGCAATGAACCTACGAATATAACAAACTGTAAACTTAAGCAACAAACATTAAGAGCTGATTTTGTAAATTTAAGCGTTTAAAGAAACTTTTGGATATAATACGAACTACGAAGGAGCTGATTGTTGAGCTGGACCAACCGACACAATGAAAACCTTCCACTCATTTACACCACCATAGGAAAATGGTTGATATTTTCAGTTCCTCAAAGTTTTCAGGCAACTTCTATTATTGTCAAACTCCTATGATTCGTAATTTTTTGTGCAAACTAAGCCAGATGCTTTGGTGAGAAAACGTCGATTAAGATTTTCAATAAACAAGTCAGTCCAGACCATTAAAATAGCTCCATGATAGAAGAAACAACATCGTTTGAATGTCAAAAATATTTTAGAGTATAATTATTTACCATACTTATTCATAGAATTACGTAAAGTGTCTCACCATTTTTAGGATTCACTTTTATACATTATACGGTACATGAAGTTTATGATTATTAAATATAATAAGCCACATTGCACTTATATGCTGTAGTAGCTCACAAAACATGTTTTTACGTTGGATAACTGTAAACGTCATAAGACAAAATTCTTTGAAAACATATTTGAACTTTGGAAAAAATGAGTATATTATATAACCATTATATTGAGTATAACATATCTATATATTTTAATATTTGTTTACATTTTATGACATGTACATTATATTTTTGACGATGCCTTGAGCAAATAATGCATTGCCCTGACGAGCGAGCAAATAATGCATTGCCCTGACGAGCAAATACATTGCCCTGAGCAAATAATGCATTGCCCTGACGAGCAAATACATTGCCCTGACCAAATAATGGCATTGCCCTGAGCAAATTGCTCTGACGAGCAAATACATTGCCCTGACTGACGAGCAAATACATTGCCCTGACTGACGAGCAAATACATTGCCCTGACGAGCAAATACATTGCCCAAGGGTTATGTCTACATTAGTCTATAAGTTTGGACAACTAAGTTGAGGAGCTTGAGATGGGCAATCTCAATGGGGGGTTATATAGGTTTAGGGTTACTTTTAGAGGTTACGTTTAAGGTACCTCTTGTCCCTTGTAACTAGGGCAATGTATTAGCTCGTCAGAGAAACGTATTTGCTCTTCCTTTTATATGGATTATACGTACTATAAGTACCTTTCGGCAGAACACTATAATATAGCTTTACGTTTTTTTACGACAGACATGCAACCGACCGCAACCGGCTAGAGTGATAACATGATCTGCTTATAGTATTGGGAACAAAAACAAATTAGATCTTAAGGTGGTGGCTCCCTACTGTTTCTTGAAAGGTGGCAAAAATGCAAATTTCAATATGGATATTTCGGAAAAGATTGAAACTAAAGCTATGCATAGAATAACTTTCAGGGCATCAAATACTATTAATGGCTAAAGTGTTTCATCTGTTGCAATGACAACAGCGACGTTTCAAAATGGCCGAAAATGAACATTTAATCTAATTTATTTCGCAAACGAGTCGGTGACCCCCGATTTTTTTGGCATTTAAACATTTCTTTTAGTTTAATTAATGAATAGGCAAATTTAAAAATCTGCCTATTTATTAATTAAACTAAAAGAAATGTTTAAATGCAAAAAAAATCGGGGGTCACCGACTCGTTTGCGAAATAAATTAGATTAAATGTTCATTTTCGGCCATTTTGAAACGTCACTGTTGTCATAGCAACAGATGAAACACTTTAGCCATTAATAGTATTTGATGCCCTGAAAGTTATTCTATGCATAGCTTTAGTTTCAATCTTTTCCGAAATATCAATGGACACTTTTCGAGATTGAAATTTGCATTTTTGCCACCTTTCAAGAAACAGTAGGGAGACACCTTAAAATATATCGAAAAAATTGTAAATAGAGTATTCATAGAATACAATAATTTAAACTTGGTTTCCGTCTGGTTATCACAACGTAGCTTCTACAATATCGTAAAAAACAAACGAAAACCAAGCTCAATATTAATACTAAATGCTTAATACAAGCTACAAGACATCACCATCTCATACGTATACAATAATGTACCCTGCTAACCTGTGGACATAAATGAAATTACGATTTTCTTAGTGCCAATGAATCGAAAATTAAGTTTGTCTTATTTGAAAGATCTCTTAAAATAACGGAGAACATCAATTTACAGCTCTTCCATATTTCACTTGATTCTCGAGATATTTAAACTTATGTGAGATAATTATGACGTCACACGGTTTACAACATTTTAACATATCGGAAATTGGTGGATATCTTTGAGATTTTTTAACAAAATCACTTAAAACTTTGCATAGTGCTGCAATCCATGAAACTAAACATTTGCTTTAATAATCGCAAAGATATACACCAATTTCCAATATGTTAAAATGTTGTGCAAACCGTGTGACGTCATAGATTATCTCACATAAGGAGTAAATATCTCGAGAACCAAGTGAAATATGGAAGAGCTGAAAATTGATGTTCTCCGTTATTTTAATAGTTTTTTCAAATAAGACAAACTTAATTTTCGATTCATTGGCACTTTGAAAATACAAACTGTTTTCGCCGAGTGAATAGAAAGAATAACTATGTAAATTACGTGGGAGAGCTCGGAGTAGACAGACGATACGTGGACGATCGTCAAGCTCATATCCTCAGAAAAATGATTCTGAGTCCCGTACAGGAATCGAACCTGTAACCTTCTGATTGCCCGTGAGACGCTCTAACCATTGAGCTAACGAGACTCAGATGAAGAGCGAAGGTTACAATGATGTACTGGTTCGATTGATATATGTACTGCCTATGCGGCAGTCACTATATATCGGTAATGCTTGCACGCATGATCGTCCACGTATCGTCTATGTAAATTACGACGAATCTCTGACCGATTTACAAATATATAGATTAAACTCCTATTCCTATTGATTTTTTATTAATTATAGACGATTTTTTTCAAATTAGAATATTTCAAGAGGAAAACAGCATTGTCAGCAGGGAGCCACTTGAATAGAAAGTCTTAAAGGGATTTCAATTAAAAAATATTACTATTAAACAAAAGGCCTTTAAGTATGTTTAGAAATGTTAATAGTTTTACGGTATCTACTCTTGTACTTGAGAAATAACGTTTACATTCTTGTTGTTCACTCAAAGTTAAAACACAGCGGCGGTTGTTCCTAGTATTTTGTTTCTTGACTAAATTAAAAAGAACCCCCCACTGTGCATCGAGTTTAAGTCATCGAGTAAACTCTAAAATGGCAGCATCCAGAAGCATACGAGAATGAAAACGTTATTTCTCGAGTGCAATAGCGGATACAGAAAAACTATTATCATTAAACTTTTTATACTTTTATTTAAAAGTAATTTATTTTTTGATTGCAGCCCTTTAAGGTAAAAATGCATGGGAAAATGTGGACAGGGTAATGATTTCCTGCTATCTTTCTGTCAAATAAATCTAAGGTGGCTCCATAGGAAAAAACTATAAATAATCAGATTTTCCCTCTAAAACGTTTCACAGTGTAGATTTGTGCTTTATCCTAGTTCCTTGTATAGCCCTAGTGTTACTCTTGAGTTTTGAAAAGTATTAGACAGTGCTCAGTTTTCAGGAGGGGAGAAATCAGGAGTTCAGAAATCCTAATTTGCATTAAATTTACATATTACAATCAATGTGATTTGTTCAGATACAATTTAATGCTGCAAGTGTAAAACCTCAATTATCAGCACTGACACTAGAGCTATGCAAGGAACTAGCATGAGGGGGTCGCCACCTACCTATACTATGATCAAGTTTAGTGATTGATTGATTAAAACAATAAAACAATAGAATCAACCATAAAGAAACCAATGTCCTAACCACTTTTGTTCCGTATAGCCAATCACAAAACCTGTTCATTTTAGGTACGTGTTTACCGGAATGAGGCAGAAATGTACACTGCGAAACGTTTTAGGGGGGATGTAATTCGGGGGATGTAATTCGTTGAGGCGAAAAGCAGAAACACGCCGTGTTAGCAGGGTACACTTTTGTAGTGATAGTACGTGATAGTGACTTTACATTGTATGGGTTACACCCATGAATTCTTCTAAACAAAGCCTTCTAATGACAAAACATTCAAACCTGGATGCTGCAGGTGATTATGAGGCAGTTTCAGTGTCTCGAGAAAATTCTCAGAGAACTGAAATTCTGCATCATCCGGGATTGAAATAAACTCAGAAGGAAACAGATTTACTTGGTTTCCATCGAACGGGGATCCTTCAGCAAAAGCAATAAAGCTATTTTGATTGACATCAATTTTCGATTCATTGTTGGGAGAAGAAATAATTTCTTTTGAATCTATCTCAGCTTTATCAAACGACAACACTGCATTTCCTGGATTTGGATTAACTTCTGTTTTTGGAAACGAAAAAGGATTCCGCTGATCTTGAGTAGAGTAGAAGTTGTTTTCGCCAGTTTCAGTTGAACATGGTTTGGGAGTTTCCTCGATGGTATTTTGATTGGTTGCAGTAGAGCTGTCGTGTTTTGGAGAACAAGATGTGGGGTCGTAGCCAAGAATGCTTACGATGTCACATACGAAACGGTACACGTGCTGCTTTCGATGATCTTTCGAGATGATGTTCTTGTCGTAGTAATATCTGATGCCACGACTCAGTTTCTCGTAATTCATGTTCCCCTTACCTTTCACCTTACCCCACAATTCAGCCACATAATTTGGGCGTAGAAATTTAAACTCAAATGGTGCTTCGTGCGTCCAACACACGTCATTGGTATGTTCCACGTTGATTAGTAATTGCAAAATGAATTGCCAAAGCTGAGGTACCCCACGACCTAGAAAACCAATGTCCAAGGTGTTTAGTAATTGCGAAAGGTAGAAAGCCTATAGAGCGTTTGCACTTGACGTCATAGCCGCCATGTTGCCATGTATACCTCAACAATAGATTTCTTAGGGTTGGGTTTTGGTTAATGTAAAGTTGGTTATTGTAGTCTTTAGACCTCCTGCAGTTGCTTGGAAACTTTATAGTTTATTCTATTGCGTATATGCTGCTATATGTTATCATTTGTTTTTACTAGAATGTATAGTAACGGGGATACGCATGCAGTAATTTATTTCTCAAATCGTATTTCTTCGAGTCTCTGGTCCGATGCCGGTAAGTGGATGAGAACAGCATTCACATACAGTAATAGTCTGCTTCTTCATACATATCGTTGTCGTTTCACCAATTTTTACTTTTTTAGTATACTTTACTTTTTTAGTATACTTTAAGTTTAAATTTAATATGATTTAAGTTTAATATGATTTTGTCTAACATCATTATTACTTGACGAAATGTGATCGAAATCAAGGCACAATTAAATAACATTAAAAAATAATATGAAATCCTAAGTAAACATCCACAGAGGATACATGGATAATCGTCAAGTTCTAGTACTTGACTGTCTCAGAAACATTTTCGGAGGATTTGAGCTTGACCATTGTTCATGCATCGTCTGTCTATAATCCGTCATGAAACTTGATTCGACACCCCTTAATTTTATAAGTTCTTTATTTTACTCAGCACTGACCTGATACAAAACAACCGAACTACTCGAACTACTGTCAAACTACTCTACAATCCCGCAAAAATAAAGCTATACTTGTCGCGGGCACCGAGACTCCCAGAAGTCTCCATGTACATAACATGTCCAATTAAGCTCTCACATTCACTACAGCAATGTAGGTGTGCACCGTATTTAGTATCCGGCCGGACAGTGGATGATCTCACTATCCGGTGCACCCTTATACAGCAATGTATATAATAAACACCCACAATTAAAGTGTCTATCCAGCCTGTGGGGATTTTACGATATTCGTAATCTTTGGGTTCTACAAAAAGAAATGTGATATATCTTGTTGTTCGAAAATTGCATCTTCGTGCCTTTTCCCCCTGCTAAAGTTCACAGGAAGTGACGTCAACGCAGGGACACACAATATTTTGCGGCGTTATTCAACAGTGAATGTTTAGGAATTGAGTGAATTTTGTCTAAACAAGCTGTTTAAAGTTCAAAGCCAAACTTTCGCTGTATTTCATTGCTGAATCACTCCGCAAAATATCGCGTGTCCCTGCGTTGACGTCACTTCCTGTGAACTTTTGCGGGGGAAAAGGGCATGAAAATGAAATTTTCGAACGACAAGATATATTACAATTTTTCTCAGGGGAATCCAAAGATCACAAATATGTAAAATCCCCACAGGCTGGATAGGCACTTTAAATACGGCTTTTAATCAAGGAAACATGGTGCATTTATTACCTTTAACATTGTTCGAAATTTAGGAAAAGCCCCCTCCCTCCATTATTCCCCACCATCCCCTCAACTTAGGCATAAGTAAGCAATTAAACTGAACAAGAAAAATACTTTTAGTCTTTCTGTATACCGCTGAATGATCTTTAAGGATAAATGCCTGATATAATGGTTATTAGTATCAACGAACCAGTAGTCTATTACAAATTTGGCATTCTGATTGGCTGAGCTACTAGTGGTCTATTGGTTATAGACCACTAGTACCGTTATCCAATCACAAATCTTCTTATTACTGGAATATTCCTATTCTGACCAATCAGAAGCCACGACATATTCACGCTGCAAGCAAACCTGAAATCTAGGCCGAACATGGCGTCCGCTAAAATTTATATACGAGTGATGAAATCATGAAAACATTGTTTTAGTATCAACCATAAACAACCTTTCTTTAACGTGAAAATGTTTTATCAAACATTGTTCCAAATTTTCAGATAGTTTTACCTTTTTGTTTGTAGAAGTCTCCCCATTCAAAATGTAGAGTAGCTCGATGGCACATGATAAACAATCGCTCACAAAAAACGAGATTGTAATTAAATTGCTGCAAATTTGGTGTAGATATTCCTCATAGGCATAAGCGAATTCATTTTCTTATTCGAAAATGTCAAACTCAACAATTTTCCATTACTTTCGGGCCAATGTTTTTATGATTTCATCACTCGTATATAAATTTTAGCGGACGCCATGTTTGAACTAGATTCCAGGTTTTGCTTGCAGCTTGAATATGTCGTGGCTTCTGATTGGTCAGGATAGGAATATTCCAGTATAAGAATGTTTGTGATTGGGTAACGCTACTAGTGGTCTATCACCAATAGACAGTGAGTAGCTCAGCCAATCAGAATGCCGAATTTGTAATAGACCACTAGTTGGTTGGTTGATACTAACAATGGTTAACCAAGTATAGAGGTAATGGGGGAATAGGGAATAACCACTAAAGGTAAACTGGCATGTTTTTTAAAACAAATTCTCCCTATTCATTAAATTATTATTATTATTATTATTATTATTATTATTATTATTATTATTATTATACGAAATGTTCGGAAACCAATAAGGAGAATGTTGTTGACCCTGGAGCCGATAAGCAGCTTAAAAGCTTAAGTTTCAAACGGAAAAGGTAGCACAGTTGAAGCTTAAATTCAACGAAAAATAGTTATTACATACCATTATATATTTCTAACGGTTTTCGTACACGTTTTCGTCCTGGTGGCACAGTCGGTACTTCTAGTGGGGAAAAAAATTCAACGTTATGTCACTAAATACTTATCATTTATAGTCCCGGAACAAGGGGAATTCGACGAAATATTACCCTGATTACCCCAATGGGGTAATATTTCGTCGAATTATCCGAGCAGAGGGTCCATAATAAATGATATATTATACCGAAACAATCCTGAATACTGTCTTTAAAGGAAAAACGAGGATAATTCTATGATAAAATGATTGGTTACGTAGTACAAATGTTGCTCTCTGATTGGACAATTTGCAATTGAGAGTTAATACTGTACAGTAATCAATGATAAAAAAACAGACAGAAAAATAATAGAAATTACACGGTCTTACAAATCTTCCATAAAAACAATCAAAGACAACTTGTTTTTCAGTGAGGATCTGCATCTGATTATGGAATCATCAGTTGCACATCATCGGGCTAGTGGCTTCTTGCATGTACAATACAACAGTTGTGTCAAGACTCAAGAGGGTTAGATGAGTTCATCCAGTCTCTAGCTTATTGACTGATATTAATTTTATGGCCGATTACAGCATATTGATACCAAACTTAGGGTCAGACTCAGACAGTCAGATGTCCCCTGTGGTAATTTAAAATAAACTTCAATTTACGCACCATGTACATCGATCGCACGTTTTATTCCTCGTTTTTGTGCAGTATATTCCGACTCTGGGTGCGGTACTGTTGACTCTGATTGCACAGATAAGCTAGTCTGAAAAATATCTATAAAGAGAGGTCAATATTAAGATTAGAAGGGATATTTATGAACCGCGGGTTCATTATAGTTTTAATTACTTACTGTGGCAGTAAAAGACATCCAAGATAAATTGAAAACTAAAATTGGTTGTATTATTTGTTCAGTTTTGCTTAGACACAACCCAACGCTAATCAACAATTACACTAGAAATACGTGCACGCAACAACCCCTCGCCTGCTTACTGTTAGAAGCTGTACTTCAGTATGTACATCAATATGTACTTGAGAATGTACTTCAGACATGAAATTCACGTGAGTTATGCTGCTTTGAACACGTAACAGCCCATGTAAACTGTCCAAAGGTTACACACACACACAAATATTGAGTGCAATACCAACTAGAACAGTGAACAGAACAGTGGGAAAGTAGCTACTGGTGTTTCTAATATAGTGTTTTTAATACTAAGAAAGAAATAACTTGTCATCCTAACTATAATCCTAATCCTAACATTAATCCTATAACGGAACCCTAATCCAAACCCTAAAATAAATTTATATATTAAAGTCAACCTTTTGACGAGGCTTTGTATCGATATTGAACATAATTGTAGGAAAAGTAGTTAAAACATTATAACCTGAAAAAAAGAAGTGAAAACTTTGTTTCTAGTTGTTTGTCAAATTTTAAAAATGTTTCGCTTTAGTTCAAAGCATGAAATTTACACATCAAATTGCACTCTGCAAGGGCTTTGATTTGATATGCAGCAAGGCATTGTACCCAAGGGGGACAAACGATTTTTGCCCGAAAAATAAACAGCAATCAGCTCTATATTTTAATAATTTTGCTTGAAATTGCCCGTAAATGGCAAAAATTACCTGATAAAAGTGGCAAAAATTACGTGATAAAAGTGCCCGAAATTCCCCCAAAAAATTAAATTTAAGTTTGGTATTAGCTTCTACTTTAATTAACAGTTCAGCTTCTTCTATTTTTATTTTTCTTATTGGCTGCAGCTTATAGCATTAAAGGCCAACGTGAACAAGTATTTGCGATTTTAGTCGCATGTAATTAAAATACATGTACGTGCAGGTCCAAGGTTTTGAGCAAAGGCTTATAGCATTAAAGGCCAACGTGAACAAGTATTTGCGATTTTAGTCGCATGTAATTAAAATACATGTACGTGCAGGTCCAAGGTTTTGAGCAAAGGCCCTTCGCCATTCGACTCTGACAAAGTGTCTTTCCTTGAAACGTTAGACCAATTGCAAAACAACTGCAATTGAAAAGGTAACGTCAATGAAACCTTACTTTTATCAAGAGTAGAACGTGTGTCTTGGCGTTGTGGAATATCTTCATTTGGGAAAACAGGAACGAATGCAGCATGAGTTGGCACATGGACATTATTGCTATCTGTAGATGATGGGACAACAGCAACTTGATTGTCTGCGGTTAGGGAGGTAACTGTTAATGAAGAAATGATTTGTCCAAAGAAATCTTGCATATCTACAAGAAGGTACATTAGAACATGTTATATTTAATTTTCAAACTCACCACATAAATTTCTGATTCTGAATTTATCTCCAGAAAAATAAATAATATAACATAAGAAATTTAATCAAGAAAAGCTACAAAACTCATCATAGCCAGCTCAATAAATATGCTTCTATAATAATATAACATTACTGAAACAAATCAGATTTTTGTGCACAATTTTCTTGGGTGAAGTTTCATATAAATCCCGAAATGACGTCATATAGACTATCGGTAGTAAAATTCGGAATTAAAATCAGCTGTTATTTCTAAAATAAAGCATTATCGTAAGACTGTTAGGGTTAGTATTATATCGAGGGTTTGTTTTTTTACTATGTTTTTAATTGGGATATTTATATGGAAGGTGGTCAGCCATATTTTTTGGTGCCAATACCAGTCTAAAAGTATCAAAATTCCTAGCTGGGTACGGCCCTGACGATTTATAACCGTCGGTAATTATAGTTAACTCAATAGACACGTGCTGAGTTTCCTTCACTACCACAAAACAATATATGGCTCCAAGTTAAGGTTATAGTAATTAGAGATGAGCCGATCACCAAAAATTACCAATTAGCCGATTTGATTAATCGGTGGCGATCATGACACATAATCGGCTGATTAATTAGCCAAAGCCGATTAATTCCAAGTTAAAAATAACCAATCTGGCTGCCACTCGACCCCACAATTTCCCAATTTACACAAGAATATGTAATTTAATGCATCTGTCGCGCTTATTTATGGACTAAAAAGACATGTTGCTAACGCTTTGATTGCATTTAAATTTCGACCGCCATTTTGTCCTGAACAAAACTGGCGTGGCTCGTGCATGAAAATGACTCATTCCCAGGTCAGACACGGAAAAAATGGGGTCTTGGACTTTCTACGGCGGTTTTTGTGTGAGCAGCAAAAACAAGATGACGCAGATTTTCAAGTATTTTTTATAAGAACTTGTACATAATCGGCAAACGGCCGATTAAGCGTTAATAATCGGATAATTACCGATTATTGAAAGCCGATTAATCGGCTTAACCAACTAACCGGCTCATCTGTATTGGTAATGAGATCGTAATGCATTTATTCATGTACAGCGAAGAAAATTTGGTGTCTATTGTAAACTTACTTTGATCTGAATGATTATACTTTGGCTCCATTGTGAGATTCTTTGGCTCTGGGAAGATAAATGGATTACTACCACAAAATTCAACTTGAGTTGGACAAGAAATGTCAGCATTATCAGGCACAACAGCAGCTTCTTTGTCTGGGGTAATTACTGGTGCAGATTTCCCACTCAACTTGCCAGATAGCATACTTTCCCACTCAGTTGGCCAGAGGTCTGAGTTTAGGAAGTCTTCAATGTTGTCCATGTTATAGTAATCTATATAGAGTCAATAATGTTTCTTTAATTTATATGAACGTTATCATAGAAACTGAAAAATGCCTGATAAGTCACCTGTCAACATTGCAAGAATGAGCTCGGCAAAGCTCGAGCTTACGAGGCAGCATCATACTCCACAACACCAGTAGTCTATCTTGGCGTCAGGACACCACGCCAGTCTCCGATATGTAATACACACGGACCTAGTGCTCAGGGTCTTAAAAATAATCGAGGAGATAGAGCTGCCTTTGCAATTATATCAGCAAATGGTAAGACTTTCGGGTCTTCTCGGATAACGACCTTAAATCGTAGGCCCTTGGAACCCCTATCATACATAGCCTTCTTATATTACCCTATTACATCTTTAGTATAATTTCAGAGCTGAAACGAATTATGATTGGTCTCTGAGACGTCAGTGACTCTGAGACGACAGTAGTATCGCATAGCGCGTTGACTTTTAAAAAAAAATCATAATGGCTGCAAAAAATAGATTCGCCAAAATGTCGGACGAAGACATTAATGAACTAAAACAAAATGCGACAAAGAATATACAAAATATGCTGTAAAACTCTTTAAAGGTAAGTATCACCTCAGTCTCGGTGATTATCGTTATATTTACCTCGCCGCTTCTCGGCCCGGGAAATATTCAAAGTTCCCGGCGCAGGCTAAAGTAGCCCGAGTTAACAACTAGCGGGCGTCTTGTTTGTTAATTAATCAGAAATGCCACAGTATTGCTCAGAAATAAAGTAACAGAAACCGCGTTTTCAGACGCGTTTCAGACATGTTTCTACTCTGGTGGGATTACAGGCGGGACGCCAGCGACGCGACACACGGTCTGGCTGCGGTTGAACTGCGTTCGGCGGATGCGGTTGAACCTCGGTCGTGTCACTACTTCATCTTTTGGAACTCGAGTTTAGCGTCATTTAAGGATTTGAAATAAATATACGTTACACGTTCGTCGATGATTGGAAAGCTTTGATCTTACACGACAAACAGAATTGTTTCACTAGTCATCGGGGATATCTGTGGTGAAAAAAAACAGAAGCGCTAAAAGAAGAAGGCATTAAGGAAGGCACTCGGTATCATCGAAGTAGCAGCATAGCCGAAGGTAGACGCAGTGAAAGAAAGCCGATTTTAAACGACGAGCAGTTATAGTTTATCGACGAAAAGATGCTAACGACGAAAGTTTGTTGATACCCCATGGCCACGTTGATTATTCATGGTTATTGGTTACTATACTGGCAAAAAAACCTAAACGGGGCTTTTTGCGCAGTTCAGTCTTATCGTCACGTGACGGTTTTTGTCATACCAAGTTGTATTGATGACTCATATCAGCTATTGTCCAAGACTCCAAGTGCTCTCTCGTGGCTTGTTAGTTCGGTGGCTTGTTAGTTTGGATGCAGATCGCACGATGACGCAGTGTTAGGTTATTTGAAGTGATATAATTGATGGCTTCGACGTTTTTAGCATACTTCGAGAGAAAAAGAAAAGTGGTTCAAGAACCAGCTCATGAAAAAATGATGGAGCATTAAATACAATAGAGAATATTATGGGTAAAACTGGTTTAGAAATCGTACGTCAACATTGATGAAGCGTACGCCAACTTAGCTGCAGAGGTACGACCTCGTACTGCTCGCGACGGTAACGCAATGGCAATAAAATCGTTGCGTTGCCGTCGCGAGGACGAAATTGCTCGTCTATCATGTCTCGCGACGACAACGCAAAGACTCCCGCAATCGTTGCCGAAAGTTCAAACCATTGAACTTTCGGCAACGATTGCGGGAGTCTTTGCGTTGTCGTCGCGAGACATGATAGACGAGCAATTTCGTCCGCGCGACGGCAACGCAACGATTTTATTGCCATTGCGTTACCGTCGCGAGCACAATATTGCCCGTGTATCCGTAGCTTTACTGAAACATTTTTAATCCCTGTACAGAACACCTTGCAAGTACATACGAAAATTGCTTCATCTTGACATCAACTAGAAAATCATTGATTGAAATAAAAATAGCTGATATATCAATCAATCAATCATCATTATTATGCAGACGATCCCACTATTATCGCATTCGTACTTCGTAATAAAGTTCCTTTTACAAACACCACAAATTATATAAAATACAGAGAATTGGTGAAGACTTGTACTGTGGACTTAACAAACAACAACGAGCCGTTTATCTAATAAACAAGATTACCCTAGAGTAGAAAGCACGAATAATTCTACCGACATTACTATGTACTCAATAGCACGATATATATAAATGAGCAATCTTAGCTGACTTAGCACGGTAGATATTTATTGTAACAATCTCAGAGCGCCTGCACACCGGTTCACCTTAGTTTATAGATCAATTTAAAGAATTGGGAGCCATTAATATTCAAATCAAATTCAACATTTCTGGCCTTTTTTTATTCCTAACGGTACTTTTAGTGACAAAGTTAGCATCGAATAACAAGTTCAGCCAAGATATATTACTACGGTGTACCATATTGCATCGAAATCGACGAAATGTTACGACTGTTTGACCAGAGCTTCATTTGGATCAGTAAAGTGATATATTATTCTTGTTTTTTAAATCATGATAGTCTGCCGGATGTTTGTCACAAAACGAATTGTGACGCCCTGATATTTAAAATAATATTGCTTTTTATCTACCAGTGTGAAGTACGCCCCATATTCGGCCTTCGATTGGGCCTAAGATTCAGCTTTCGAGCCACCGTGTTAACTGACTGGCGTTTGGGTAGGCGATTCGCTTTGAGTTTTATTTTGAGTTATATCGCGTTCTGCTCGATTTATTCTCGTCTTCCGCTGGGAAAACGGGCAGGGTACAATTTCCGTGCAGCGGAAAACGGGCTTAACGACGAACGAGGAAGTAACAAGTGAAAAGTAATAAGACAAAAATACATTCATGCGTATTCGAATATAGAAAGTGAAAGAAAGTTTTTATAAATCGCTTACCATTGAGCTCTCCATTAATTCCTGAATTTGAAATGAACGCTTGAAGCGTTGTAGTAGAATCAGCTGCTTCTTGTTCCACTTAAAACCAAGATAGATATTCAGACATGCAGTAAGCTAAAGTTACGTAGTAACCAAGGGCGTAACGGAGGGGAGGAGGGGTGCGATCGCAACGGATCCAAATTCATAGAATGCGTACAATTCCATGTTCAAGAATGCATACAAAAGCAAAGATGGTCTAAATTAAAGTCTAGATACACGAAACACCATCAACTCTTCAGGGATGTAGAGAAAGTTTGTGTTTAATATATCAGTATATGTTTTTGATTTTGAAACGCAACACTTCAGTCCAGTGGCATAGCTAGGACTTTTTAGTGGGGGCAGGCATCCAAATGTTTCGGGAAAATGGACGTGGTCAAAATGGGTGTGGTAAAAAAATAGGCGTGGTCATATGGATGTTGTCAAATAGACGCGTTGCCATAAACATGTTTCATTCATACATTCATTAAGAAATTAGTCGTACTTTTCTACCTTTTAGTGGTACAGTACCTGCAGTATACTGAATTAGCAAACGTATTTACAAATTTTCTGTTTTAAATTCTACAATCATGTAGAATTGTATATGTAGTGTATATATATACATATATGACTGTAGAGTACATTTACATTTACTGTCACATTACAAGTAGAAAGTAGCCAATCAAATATATACAGCTAGGGACAAACAGCCAGTAGCGTAGCTAGAACAGGCATCCAAATTTTCCGGAAAATGGGTGTGGGAAAAAAATAGGCGTGGTCATATGGATGTTGTCAAATAGAGGCGTTGCCATAAACATGTTTCATTCACACATTCATTAAGAAATTAGTCGTATTTTTCTACCAATTGGTAGTACAGTACCTATATACTGAATTAGCAAACGTATTTACAAGTTTTCTGTTTTAAATTCTACAATCATGTAGAATTGACATTGTATATGTTACAAGAGAGATACAATTTCAGTCATTAAAATATTCTTTTTATTTTTAAAAGTTCTATAATAGAAATTAATGAAACAAGTTCTCGATTTATTGAGATGCATGCCTGCAAGGTTTGAGAGTCGCTTCTCGGACATTGTGCTTCTCAAGTACATCTTTATAACACGTTTCAAGCAGCTGAACGCCCTTTCATCGTGTGCTGATGAAACGGGTAAGGTGAGCAGAGCTACAAAAGTGTTACAATGTTCTCAAAAAATAATAAAGATCTTCAGCATCCACCATTTCACTTGAAGAAAGGTCGTCAGAGTAAAATTGTCATAAAATGTTCTGTTGATCTAAACTTGATTCATAAGATTCACAAGATCCGACATTTTAATGCTAATTCATTTTATCATTATATGCTCGCCTCAATATGTAAACACGTTTGGGGGTCGAACGCCCCCCTGCCCCCTCTATAGCTACGCCACTGCTTCGTCTGTTAGTTCATGGTCAGTCCGTCAGTTAAGAGCCACATGTGTTAACACGAAGGTAGCGTAGCAATAGGCGGTTCAGGTGGTTCATTGAACCAGGGCCCCCGAATTGCATTTGATTGGCTAATTTTCTACTTGTGCAGTACCCTTTTGGCATACAGTATATATAAGCCCTATTTATTTTATTTCATCTCGTCTTACTCTGATGAAGGAAATGTTAGTATTCTATTTTTATTAAAAACCACGGCAGTTCACCACCTTTTCACAGACAGAGACTGCCTACGCAGCTCTCTACTTTTAACTTTTTTACATAAAATACACGATCTTGTTCCCAGAGCCTTGTTCCAGTGGCGTAGCTGGGGTTTCAGGGGCCCGGTTCAAGAGTGAGGGCTTTTGTAGTCGCGTGTCCAGAAATGTGGGACAGTCAGCGAAATAATCTGTTGACTCAGATTTTGCTTGCTTGGGGCCTCTGGACATGCGAAAATGTTAAATCATTTGCTATTTTTACAGTTGATCAACAAACAGACTGAGGGGGAGATCGAGCTAGTCAAGGGTGCAATGAGAGGTCTAATACAATAATTGCAACATTAGTAAAGCAGTAAAACTTGAAAAGGAATGAAAGTGCATTGAGAAAAATATGTAAAAATAGCAAATGATGTAACATTTTTGCATTAATTATTAGTTTGTTTATCTCCCGTGCATTTGATTGGCTAATTTCTACTTGGCATTATATTACTCTGATGAAGCGCTCCACTCAAAAACGTCAGTATTTTGTTACTAAAAACTCAGCAGTTCACCACCTTTTCACTTTGCTGTGTATTTTATGCTAACCACCCCATTCTCCTTGCGAGCACGGAAGAATTAAGCTCTGGCACCCTGGCTAAGCTGATGTATTAACATATTACAAACATAATAATTCACATAATCCTGTAAAAACCTGAGCATTTCAGTTAACACAGGTTGGCAAGAAATCTGTATTATAGGTCCTACACAATACAATTCATTGTATATGATTGTCATTCTGCAATTGCTTGCACGTGACGCAATTCTTGTTTATGACTCAATGGTGAATGTTAACACACATTGTACAGTTTGATCACATACACAAAGATGACAATCATGAACAACAAATCGTATTGTGTAGATCGGTCTTATGCTGTTGCTCCTCAGAACCCCTGGAAACAATTTCATGACAAAATGATGCTCATTTGAAAATTCCTATAAACCCTTGGTAGTAACATATTAGTATCCACGCTCAGTAACAGCTGTGAACAATTAGTATATACAAACACTGGCAATGGCTACTAACATTGGCAATATTTACTAATTACTAAGTGTACGTACCTTGTGGTTGTTGCAACAAAGCACGAAAATTATTATTCAAGACCAATGTTTCCTGATGATAGCCATAGTGCAGATATTCATTCACATCACAGTTTTGAGACACCACAAAATCCAGACTCTAATTAAGAACAATATCGATGTTTCAGGATAATTTGACAATTGGTTTGTTTGAAAAAAACCCTTAATATACTGTATATAATATGGATTAACTAGCACAATGTTCCAATTGCCTATAGAAGCCTAGATACATGTAGGCATCTATAGGTTTCATTATAGGTTGCCTATAGAAAATATTCCAATTGCCTATAGAAGCCTAGCTATATAGGGTTTCCTATAGGATAGGATCCTATAGGTTGTCTATAGGCAAACCTTAGACTTTTTTTGTTAGGGAATATCAAAGTGCAAGATATGTAATAATTATTGTCTGTGAGGCCATATGGCAAATATGGTTTATACATACTCATAAATAATTTGTAACTGTCACTAAATAGAACAGCTTCAGAACTACAAATTGATAAGCGTACTCTAAAAGATTGATGTGTACTGCCAAAATAGTGTCTAACATTTCAAGAAAAGCCATTAATAGGATAAAATGCCTACAGGTATATGCATTGAAAAATTAGTCCCTGGACATATTCTTCTTCTTTCAAAACTAAGTTAGGAGAAACAATTTAGAAACCATTTTGTAAGATGCATGCATGCTGTTATAAGCCTGACAACCTGATGACATCATTAGTTGTGTAGGCCCTGATGACATCATTAGTTGTGTAGGCCTGATAACACTGAATTAAGATATCCATTTTGGTTTACAGTATATATTTCACAAAGCACTTGTACACTGATGAAACAGCAAAAAGATGTTTTTGACAAAACAGTGCATGATGGGTAATCAGGATCTTGTTCGGTCATCCAGCTGAACAGCAAACATTATAGCACAGATTGCAAAGGCACATAGAAAATTGTTTAGATTATATATACATTATATATAGCATATTATAACTGCAAGAATTGAACTCAAACTAAGGAAAGACAAACTATATAAACTTAACTTTAAATTTGGAGCATTTAAAATTTACATATTTTTCTTAAATTGCAGAACTGTTTTTTTTTGCAGAATGAGCAAATTACCACCCTTACCTGTAACATTATGCTCACTATTTAAAACCAGGTCTATAACAATATAATTACATCTCTAAATCTAAAGATAAGTTTATATGTAGTTTGTTTTTCCTTAGTTTGTGTTCAATATGCTTGAATTTACACAAGATTATAAACTATGCAAATTTACCATCTGCACTATTTGATTACTGTTCTGGATGACTGAGTTCTATTTAATAATAATAATAATAATAATAATAATAATAATGATTTAATCACAGCATATCTACATAGTAGCTCTACATCTGCGATAATAACACTAAAAATAATATACATAATAATACAAATACTTTATTTGAAGTTATTAAAATTTAAATTCTTAAAAAACTAAAAAATTATTTCCCTTGCTTTGTTCATTAAAATTAATTTTACTTGACGATTAAAACAATGTTCATCAGAGCACTATCGAATGCTTGCTGGCAGGTTATTAAATAAACTCGCCGCAGAGTCCTGAAAGGTATTCCTAATTAATGGTATAGTTAATTGAGGGGCAGCACTGGAGCGTAAACACCTTGATGGTTCATGCTTTTCTAATGCAAGGTATTCGGCCATTAAGATGAGTTGTACATTGCCTTAAAAAGTGCGCTTCTAAGTATATGTTGAAAACATATATATTTAGAATTTGAGTGACCAATTTGCCAGTCAATTCTTTTTGGTTACCATGGTAAGGCACTCTATACCCTTTATTGTTAATCAATAAAAAGCAATTTTCATATTCCCTGCTGGTTGCTATTGGCATATTGCTATGGGTCATTATTATGTGTGAGATTCCACGCTTTGTCCAAATTCTGGATGTTATTTTAAAATAGAGTTGAGTTTCTTGAGTTTGATCAATTCCATTAGAGGCAAGTGGAACCTAGCCCGTTGTTCTGGTGACTAGTTGACTGTCAAGATGGTCACTCAAATTCTAATTTTGTTTTTAAGTTTTGTCAATGTCCAAGTTATAGTCTATAGATGAAGTCTACACAACTAATTACGTCATCAAGCTCAATGTCTACGGGATCGTTTCTCCTATATTATAAACCTTTCGAAAGAAGAATATATTGAAGGACGATTATTTCTTTTTTTTTACTATATTATTATTGTTGAGTATTAATTTACTCTGAATATGTTGCTGTAATATATATCATATGGAGTGAAAGTTAGCGCCAAATGTTCGAATAAAATGTCGTGCGCAAGAGTCATTTGCTACAGCTAGGCTTTGATATTTATTTTCAAATCACTCAGCTCACGTTGTAATTCTTCCATCGACATTCGATAAATGAGCGACTTACCATTATAGATGATACAGAAGCTTAGATTTCAGCACAGAAATACAAGCACAGCACTCTTCGTATCCTATACCAACGACGGAATGATGTATTTTACAACAAACAGGGGATTTTAGTTGAAAACAATGACGTCATCGGAAACCTTAGAGCGGAAACCACACCATCGGCATCGCCCGTATACTTTGAATACTCTAAAAAGTTGGTGTATATTACCTAAAGTCTAACGTTAAGAGAGAAGGCACATTGGCACAGGGCCTTTGCTCGAAATGTTAGACATCCTACACAGTATTTCGGCAGTAAACCTGATCAACCTTTTAGAGTATTCAATTATATTTGTATGTCTACACTGCCTACGCAAAACACGTTTATATAATTCCTTTATTTTGTATGAGATTTAGCTGACATTGTGTATTTACTATTTACTCAGTATTCGCTGGGATGTGTTAACTTATTCTTTATAATTAAAATATCTATATTTGGGAAAACTACTGGTAAGCGAGGGTGATAACGATCGCCAGCGATCAATTTCGCACGAAAGTTTGTGTATATATATATATATATATATATATATATATATATATATATATATATATATATATATATATATATATATATATATATATATATATATATATATATATATATATATATATATATATATATATATATATATATATATATATATAGTACTATATATATATAGTACTATATATATATAGTACTATATATTACTATAATATGCTCTGGATTTCCATTGAGCACTCTTCCAACGGTTTTTACTACATCGTCTATAGTATATATATATAATATATATATATATATATATATATATATATATATATATATATACACATATATATATATATATATATATATATATATATATATATATATATATATATATATATACCAAGAAGAATATGTAACAAAGTCACACAGTTGGCAAAAGGTTTTAGAGCGCTCAATACCATTATAGGTAGAGCGAATATTTATTAAGTGAAAAAGCTGTCGCTACTCGAGTTTCACGCTTATACGCGATCGTCAGGCAACTGACAGACTCGATCTAGTTAAACTCTATTTACATGATGAAACGAGGTGTCGTGTTACGTGTCTGCATTTACTAAAAAGTTCAGAGCGTCTGTTCAGTAGTTCGTGTTTCCGGTCCTTCAGTAGGATTGTTTTTCTTCCAAGCACAAGTTACACCTTCGTGAGCCGATTTTGTAGGCGGGAATTTTCTTTCTTAGCGACCAATTTATCTTGAACGCGCGCTTAGAATCACTCAATTTCCAAATATATTTTGACAGTTCCGTTTCATCGGCGTATTTTCTGTGTGAAAACGACTTTGTGTGGTTTCGGTATCTGCTCTTGAATGGACCGCCCGTTACGCCTACGTACGATTTCGTTGGTAGACCACGCTTTCTGACAGGCATTTCTTCTCGATTGGGCATTCGTCTGGTCGTCTGCAGTTGCATTCGTTTGTGTTTTGAGTGTTCGTTTGTTGTTTAGTGTGTTGGTTGAGTATTTTGTTGTTATGTTGGGAAATAAAAGATTTCATGTTAGGTAGGCAGCTGTAACTGACTCGTACAGTATGTCGGTTGAATATGCTATATAGTTTGTTGGAAGGGGGGAAATGTTTGTCAAGTAGTGATAGAAAGTCTCGCCCTATGACAATGTTCGTTTGAATGTTCTTACTAAAAGGTGGGTTATACCAAATAGCGACGCTATTTGGTGCGTTGCGTTGTCTGTTCCGTTTTCGTTGTTGATTATAGTTAGGGTAGTCGTTTCCGTTCTGCGCGGGTGGTTCGTATGTGAGGTTTGTGTCAAAATTGCTGTGTTTTAAGGCGTCGTTGTAGAGCGGTGCGGCAGCGTCGAATGTTCGTTTGTCGCATGAGAGTTTGTTGATGCGTTTGTTGATTGATAATGGTAGTTGGCGTAGTATGGAGGGGGGGTGGTTAGATAGTCCGTTAACGTAAGGTTCGTCGTTAGGTTTTCTGAATGGTTTGTACGTACCGTCAGTTAGGTCAAACGTATATGTCAAGGAAATTCACGCGTTTCAGGTTAGCATCGGCCGTGATTTTTAGGCCGAAATTTGCGAAGATTTGGATCAGATCTTTGCGCGCCTTGTCAGCTAATCTTCCGGAGGTGGTGGTGATAGCTGCTAGGCCGTCGTCTCGGTATAATCCAATTTGGTTTCCAAATCGGTTCTCGAGCGTGCTGAGGAAAATTCACATATTTCGGCGCCGTCATAGCTGCCCATGGTTACGTCAAAAAAGTTGAGCGAGTTTTGTTTTGTCCATGCTTTGCCGTTGTTAAAAAGGAGGGATTTTCTTGCATGTTTGATGATTTTGATGTCGTTTTCGGAAATGGTGGTGAATTGCTTAGACCAATTGATGGCGTCATCTAGTAATTGCTCGGAAATGGATGGATAAAAATTTACGATGTCGAACGATAAAAACGTGTGTCTATTCTTGTTGGGTATATTGGTAAACCACGATATCGTATCGTCGGAGTTGCGCCACTGGTTGCTTCGGGTTTCGTTACGGATATCGGTGTTGATACGGTCAAGAATGGACTTGCTGACCTTTCCGAGATTACTCTTGGCAGGGTTGATAAGTCGGCATTGCGGGTGGTTCTCGAAATTGTCCTTGTGGTCTTTAAGGGATATGAAGGCTTTCGATTGCGCCATAGTCTCTATACGGTTGCTTTTCTTTAATCCGTCGGCTATTTGTTTCAGTTCATCGTTGATACTATTCATGCTATTCTCCTCTGCCAATTTATAGGTTTTTGTTACGTTTTCCGTCAGTAACTTGATGTATGTAGGCGCGTCCATCTCGTACATATTTCTCGTTTTGTCCGCGGGGACGAAGAGGTTGTTTGATGATGTGATCTTCCGTTTATCGTCATCTAGAGATTTGCTAAACTCGTCGTTGCCGTCTCGGAATTGGGTGTTAGCGATCATCTTAATAACGTCGTCTTCAAAGCCTTTCAACTCTGGTACGTGTGGCGGGCTTCGCGTGGACTTTAAGCCATACATATTCGTTTTCTGTGCGTCTTTGCTGTCACCGTGTAGGAAGAAGTGTGCTTTCCATCGCATGCGGTGGATAACACTCTCAGTTTTGTCGATTATGTTGCGTCGGTTTCATCATGAGTTGGTAGACCAATGTTCTTTAGAGAATAATTAAATCGGATCTGCTGCATTTTCACCGTGTGAGTTCCAAGCCAATAAGAGCGCTCAACTAAGGTTAGGAGCGAGATTATACCAAGAAGAATATGTAACAAAGTCACACAGTTGGCAAAAGGTTTTAGAGCGCTCAATACCATTATAGGTAGAGCGAATATTTATGCAGACACGTAACACGACACCTCGTTTCATCATGTAAATAGAGTTTAACTAGATCGAGTCTGTCAGTTGCCTGACGATCGCGTATAAGCGTGAAACTCTAGTAGCGACAGCTTTTTCACTTAATAAATATATATATATATATATATATATATATATATTATATATATAGCAAAGTGAAAAGGTGGTAAACAGCCAAGAATTTAGTGACGAAATACTGACGTTTCGAGCGGAGCCCTTCATCGTCCGCTTGAAACGTCAGTATTTCGTATCTAAATTCTTGGCAGTTTACCACCTTTTCACTTTGCTATATATTCAAAAGTCAAAACACTGTCTACGCAGCACTCTACTTTTTTACTATATATATATATATATAAAATAGTTAGAATGTTTTCGTCACTACTCTGAGTTTCACGCGTAATGCGATCTTCAGGCAACTGACAGTTCAGCTTCAACTTGTCGTTAATAACTCAGTTCTGATGACGTTGTTGTGTGTTGATCGTTTGCTGACGTTCGTTAATCGGTTTTAAAAGGATAGTGATGACGGCTAAAATGCAGAGAAACGGAAGTGAGCTATGAACAAAGGAGAGTTGTGAACTGTGAAGTGAGAGAGAGAGAGAGAGTGAGTAAACATCGTGTGTACACCGAAATAAACGAGAAACCTTTCTATAAATATTGTGAAGTTTGGGAAGGGCACGGGCTCTTAGTCTGATTCCCAACACAGTGGCACCTCCGACGGGATACAGAGACAGAAACGTGAGATGGAGGACAATAAAACCAATTTAAAGAGAAAACTACAGTTGCTCAATCTCACGCAAGGCAAAACGCAAGGGATACTGAAAAAAGGCAACGCGCAAGCGATTCAACGACACAAAGATGCTCTAATCGAGATAATAACAAACGAGGAGAGTCTAAAACGAGAAGTAGAGCAAGCCAAACTCGACAACGACGAAAGCGCAGAAGATGTCGCAACGTGGGGTCCAGAGATTGAAACGCAAATTGGCAAAATAGACAGCGAGATCACGAACATCACTAAACACCTCAACGAGATGAAACTAAACGAGGAACTCGAGAAGAAGGAGAAAGAAAACGAACAGACAAGTCGTAACCGAGAAGAGCAACTCAAATTCGAGCGCGCAAAATTGGAACTCAAGTTGGAATTTGATCGCAAAACGGCGGAGACGTCTGGTAAAACTCCTCACAAAGACAGTGTCAAACTGCCAAAGCTGGCAATAACAAAGTTCAATGGAACCTACGAACAATGGTTGCCATTCTGGAACAAATTCGAGGCGGAGATCGATAACGCTGAACTAGCACCAGTGACGAAATTTGCGTACTTAAAGGAACTGATCGAACCAAAAGTCAGAGCACTATATCGACGGTCTGCCGTTCACAACCGAAGGCTATCAACGAGCGAAAACTATCCTCAAAAGCGAATACGGGAAAGAGAACGAAATCGTCCACGCGTACGTCCGAAACATCGCAGCACTACCAGTCATCCCAGGATCCCAACCGGCGAAGATACATCAGTTTTACAAAACATTGCTCTACAACGTTCAATCGTTGGAAACTCTGGGTAAACTCCGGGAGGTCACCGGAAATGTGCGAAGTGTCATCGACAAACTGAAGGGAATAAAAGCTGACTTAGTACGTGGCCAAGACGGTTGGCAAGAATGGGATTTCGTTCAACTTATCCAAGCATTGAAGAAGTGGAAAGAGATTCACCCAGTGGAAGAACAAGAACTGCCCCCAGAAAAACCTAAACACTCGCGCGACCGAAGCTTACATACACAAGAACACTCACAACAAACGAGAGGATGTGTCTACTGCGAGAACCCCAGTCACAAATCAGCCAATTGCGACAAGATCAACACCGCTGAGGAACGAAAGAAGCATCTGAGTGAAAACCGTCTGTGTTTCAACTGCACAGGGAGCAAACACAGAGTCGCAGATTGCAAAAGTCGTTCGGTTTGCCAAGAAGCACCACACATCCATCTGTGAAAAGGTGGTTCAGAAGAAGATGATGACAGCTAACCACAACAAGGGTGCGGTGTGCCATCCCGTGGTCGTGGTGGAGGTAAACGGTATACAATGTCGCGCCTTACTAGATACAGGAGCCGGTAGTTCTTACGCATCAGCCGCATTATTGGACCGACTGAAGCTACAACCAGAACGCTCAGAGACACGACGCATAGAAATGATGATCGGAGCCGTCACCAAGAGAATCGAGTTATACCGGGTGAAAATCTGTAGTACCAAGGGCGACTTTACCTTAGATACTGAAGTCTCCAAAGTCAATCGTAAAGAATTACTAACACTGGAAAATCCGAGGTACGACAACATGATTCGCAACTATTCACACCTACAAGGAGTGGTGATGGAAGACAGGGACGACAAAGCCAAGCTGCCGGTGCATGTAATCCTCGGAGCCAGCGAGTACACAAAAATCAAGACGGGAAGTAATCAGAAAGTGGGTCAGATTGGTGAACCCGTTGCTGAGAAGACCAAATTTGGATGGACTGTCATGTCACCAGGAGTGGACGAAGTCAATTATGGAAACATGTTTTTAGCACAGACCTCCGTCACAGACTACGAGGGACTATGTCGTATGGACGTACTGGGTTTGGAGGACTCGCCGACCGGAGACCAAGAAGCTGTCTACGCCGACTTCCGGGAACAACTTAATCGTAGCCAACAGGGTTGGTATGAAACGGGCCTTCCGTGGAAGGGGAATCATTCACCTCTGCCAACGAACGAGAAGGGGAGCTTACGCCGACTCAGCAACCTCGTACAGAAGCTCGAAAAGACCAAGCGACTTCAGGAATACGACGCAGTCATCCAAGATCAACTAGCTCAAGGAGTCGTAGAGCGAGCCGAAGCAACAGCAACCGGGGTGGAGTTCTACCTGCCGCACAAACCAGTCGTTCGTGAATCGGCAACAAGTACCAAATTGCGCCAAAGCCCATCAAGATGCACCATCGCTGAATGATTGTCTGGAGGTAGGGCCGCCTCTACAGAACCAACTCTGGAAAGTCCTAGTACGGGGTCGATTTCACCCTGTAGCAATCGCCGGAGACCTCAAGAAAGCTTTCTTGCAAGTAAGAATTAAAGAAGAAGACCGAGACGCGTTACGCTTTCACTGGTTCAAGGACATACATTCGAAGGAAATAGAAACTTTGCGGTTCACCAGAGCTCTATAGTCTCCTCTCCGTTCCTGTTAGGAGGAGTAATCCAACAGCATTTAGAGAGCTGCCGTCAAGAACATGCCGAGCACGTGAAATAGATAGAGGAAAGCATCTACGTGGACGATTTAATCAGTGGTGGACCGACTGTAGAGAAGGCCCAGAGAATCAAAGATGCCGCCATCGAGATATTCGAGAAAGCCAAGTTTCAACTACACAAGTGGGGTTCCAACGTCAGCGAGCTAGAACTGCCTCAGAACTCCACTAGTGACCTGCAGGGTGAAAGCTACGCCAAGCAACAACTGAGTCCAAACTCAGAAGAAAGCAACCTCCTCGGACTCAGTTGGGATAAACGCAAAGACACCATCGGGGTGACCTTTCCCAGCGAAATGACCGAACCAACAAAGAGAGAAATCCTGGGCAAGGTGGCCCGAATATACTGTACGACCCGCTAGGGCTCGTATCGCCAGTTACCCTTGGAGGAAAGTTGCTCTACAGGGATGCGTGCAACGAAAAGTGTGCTTGGGACGCGAAGCTACCAAGTGATCTGAGAAAACGATGGACGAGATGGGAGTCTCAATTGCCAAACCAAGTGACCACGTCCAGGTCACTTGCCAAATACCACGAAACGATCGACGACGTGGTACTTCATGCATTCGGAGACACCAGTGGAAAGGGTGTGGCCGCCGCCGTGTATGCTGTCGTCAACCAGCCATCGGGAATAAGCACCGGTCTAGTAGCTGCAAAAGCAAGGCTGGCCAAAACGGGCCTCACCATACCTCGCCTAGAACTTGTCTCGGGACATATGGCCGTAAACTTAGCACACAACGTACGAGAAGCAATCGAAGGGTTCCCAGTATCACAAGTCTACTGCTGGCTGGACGGCATAGTGGCTCTCCACTGGATCCGGAGTCCAGGCGAGTACAAACAATTCGTGAGTAATCGGGTTCGCAAGATCCAGGAGCGTGGAGAGACGACTTGGCGACACGTACGGACAAAGGAGAATCCAGCGGACATCGCAAGCAGAGGGGGAGATGTCACACACCAACAACACTCGTGCAGTGGAGTGGCCCGGAGTGGTTGAGTGACCAAACAAGCTGGCCTACAGACATAATCACCGCTCCAAACGAAGCAACCCAAGCCGAAGTTAAAGCAACCAAGACACTATTCAGAATGGCGGTAGAGAAGGAAGATGTATTTGACGAACTTCTTGCCAAATGGAACCTATGGCTGACGCTCAGGATCTGCGCGTGGGTCAAACGGTTTATTCGCAACGCCAAGGCCAAAGGTCGAGAGGAAAACAAGAAAACAGGGCCGTTGACAACCGTGGAGATAAACGATCAAATCCAGTGGTGGGACAAGAGAGTCCAAGGAAGAGCAAGAGAGACGGAGCATTTTCACGAAGACAGCCTGCAACTCAATCTTCAACCGAACTGCGACGGTATTTTGGAATGCCGAGGCAGAATCCAAGGGGACTACCCAGTATACCTTCCCGACGAAGCATTGTATACAGAGAAAAGCGTTCAGAATTCCCACGAAGCTACTCTGCACGGGGGAGTGAGTCTAACAATGGCGAAAGTTCGAGAGAGGGTTTGGGTTCCCCGGTTGCGACGACTAACCAAACGAGTAATCAAGAGTTGCTGGGGATGCAAGCGATTCAGAGCAGTTGCACTGGCCAATCCGCCACCAGGATTGCTACCCAAGGATCGCACCACGGGCCAGAGAGCATTCCAAGTCGTGGGAATCGACTTCGCCGGTCCAATACGCTACCGCAAGAAGGCCAAGAAAGAGGGCAAAGCATACATGGTGCTGTACGCCTGCAGCCTGAGTCGCGCTCTATTCCTCGATTTGTTACCCACTCTGGAAACAGATGAATTCCTGCGGAGTTTGAAGACGTTCATCGCTCGCCGTGGAAGACCTGAAAAGATTTATACCAACAATGGCGGGACCTTCGTAGGAGCAGCAAAATGGTTGCGAATCGTGATGCATGACGAGAGCCTCAACAACTTCCTGGCCCAGCAGACGATAAAATGGCAGTTCAATTTAAGCCGAGCGCCCTGGTGGGGAGGGCAGTTCGAACGAATGGTCGGACTGATGAAACAAGCCATCTACAAATCAATTGGAGGCGGATGCCTGATATGGAGTGAACTGCAAGATGTCCTTCTCGATATCGAAGTGGCTCTCAATAACAGGCCCCTTAGTTATGTGGAAGACGATATACAGTTGCCTATTCTGACACCAAACTCGCTCATGTTCACGGGATCAAATGTACTGCCGGAGTTAGAAGTCCACCATGCGGAAAAGGGGGATCTGCGAAAGCGAGCACGACACTTAAAGAAATGCAAGGATGCCGTATGGAAGAGGTGGACAAAAGAGTACATACGAGGGCTTCGAGAACGTCATAATCTGAAACACAATGCATCGAAAGCAAAACTGGCAGTGGGAGATGTGGTTTTAATAAAGAGCGACGAACGAAACAGAGGCAAGTGGAGAATAGGGATCGTGGAAAACCTTATAACTGGTCGTGACGGAATTGTCAGAGGAGCAAAGTTAAGGGCCGGACAGAGCTATTTGGAACGTGCTGTTCAGCATTTGTGCCCGCTTGAGCTGTCGTGCGACATGACGATTGCAAGGAAACCTGCACCGCTGAACGTCGACGCACCCAATTTCAGACCAAGAAGAGACGCAGCAGCAGCAGCAGAATACCGTATCCAAAACATAGCACAAAGTGAACAATTGGAGCACGGGGAGTAATTGCCCTGGAACATTAATAGTTATATTTCAACATTTTAAATTCATAGTTAAACATTTACAGTTATCGTTGAACTTTGAACAAAATTTACTGAGTATTCGCCTCCTCTGGAGACGAATAGGGGAGTGTGTAGAGAATTGTGTTAACAGACACTTATCTTAATTGGTTCGGAATGTGTTAGTTTAAAAGGATAGTGATGACGGCTAAAATGCAGAGAAACGGAAGTGAGCTATGAACAAAGGAGAGTTGTGAACTGTGAAGTGAGAGAGAGAGAGTGAGTAAACATCGTGTGTACACCGAAATAAACGAGAAACCTTTCTATAAATATTGTGAAGTTTGGGAAGGGCACGGGCTCTTAGTCTGATTCCCAACACTTTTATTTAAAAGTGTTTTCTTGTCGGCCTTCATGATCATAAGTTTTTCCTCCAGGCAAAGGTTGCAGAGACATAATAAACGCATCTTAAAGAATAGAAACAACCCGCTACGAATACAGAGAAATGCAACTGCCGACAACGTAACAGCCATCAATGCCCAATCCCAGGAAACTGTTTAGTGAAAAGCATAATTTATCAAGCCGAAGTAACAACGCATGACGACGGAGAAATGAAGAAATATATCGGTATGACAGCCAATGATTTCAAGCAGCGTTATCGCAACCATCTAAAATCATTCCGCAACGAAAAGCACGCAAATGAAACGGAGCTGTCAAAACACATCTGGAACTTAAAAAGAAAAACACGCGATTTTAATGTAAAATGGTCAATTGTTAGACGCGCCGCGGCTTATCGAAATGGATCGCGAAGATGCAACCTTTGCCTGGAGGAAAAACTTATGATCATGAAGGCCGACAAGAAAACACTTTTAAATAAAAGATCGGAAATTTTCGCGAAGTGTCGTCACACAATCAATCACCGATTAACGAACGTCAGCAAACGATCAACACACAACAACGTCATCAGAACTATTTTTAACCCGCCGAGTATATTAACGACAAGTTGAAGCTGAACTGTCAGTTGCCTGAAGATCGCATTACGCGTGAAACTCAGAGTAGTGACGAAAACATTCTAACTATTTTATAAACGCTCTAGCGTGAAGTGCGCATGGGGCCAGAGTGCTCAAACTGCCACAAGGGTAGTGAGCGTTGCATTATATTATATATATATATATATATATATATATATATATATATATATATATATATATATATATATATATATATATATATATATATACTAAAACAGATTTGTAACATGAATGTTACAAAGCTAGCGGATGGTTCAAGAGTGCTCGATACCATTAGAGGTATCTAGATGTTCTGATTGCCGGTGTTGTCCCACAAGCGGTTGTCAATGACGATCGCAAGTGTATATAATTACCGAGTCAGACTGATTCAGATTGTTCCAAGCTACACTGATGAGCTGTTGTACAGCGAAACACGTGTCTGTAGATTGAATTATGTACGCTCCTTCACTTCGGTGTTGTTGAGCACTCTGTGAAGTAAACGTGGGTGTCCTTTAGCGATAATGCAACGCTCACTACCCTTGTGGCAGTTTGAGCACTCTGGCCCCATGCGCACTTCACGCTATCTGGATGTTCTGATTGCCGGTGTTGTCCCACAAGCGGTTGTCAATGACGATCGCAAGTGTATATAATTACCGAGTCAGACTCATTCAGATTGTTCCAAGCTACACTGATGAGCTGTTGTACAGCGAAACACGTGTCTGTAGATTGAATTATGTACGCTCCTTCACTTCGGTGTTGTTGAGCACTCTGTGAAGTAAACGTGGGTGTCCTTTAGCGATAATGCAACGCTCACTACCCTTGTGGCAGTTTGAGCACTCTGGCCCCATGCGCACTTCACGCTATCTGGATGTTCTGATTGCCGGTGTTGTCCCATTGCACAAGCGGTTGTCAATGACGATCGCAAGTGTATATAATTACCGAGTCAGACTCATTCAGATTGTTCCAAGCTACACTGATGAGCTGTTGTACAGCGAAACACGTGTCTGTAGATTGAATTATATACATATATATATATATATATATATATATATATATATATATATATATATATATATATATATATATATATATATATATATATATATATATATATATATATATATATATATATATATATATATATATATATATATATATATATATATATATATATAGATAGATAATATATATAGATAGATTATATATATATATATATATATATATATATATATATATATATATATATATATATATATATATATATATATATATATATATATATATATATATATATATATATATTATATATATATATATATATATATATATATATATATATATATATATATATATATATATATATATATAGATAAGATAAAACTGTTCACGATCTATCGTAGAGTGCTCGATACCATATTATGAGGTAGAGCTTGACAACTTGACCTGAAGATCGCATCCAGGGTGAAACTCCGAGTACCAAACAAACATTTAAGCTACATTTCCCTATATATATATATATATATATATATATATATATATATATATATATATATATATATATATATTTAGTTCATTTTGAAGACGATTCTCTTTGATGTACCGCGGTTATTGTTTAATCAGCAAATATTATAAACGTGAAATTTCATTTGGCAAAAGTTTCGTTTTAATGGTAAATTTATAACTTCGCGAGGCTTGCTCGTTTCGAGTAAATGTTGTTCGAATTAGATGTATGGCGTTCGAATTTGACGTTTTAAACGCGCAATATCATTACCGTATGTTATTTTAATATTACAAGGCTATATGATCACCTTAGTACATGGTTTAGTCTATAGTCTAAATCTAAACATGCTATATATAGTCTATAGAAAATATTTCTCGCATTATTCTGCTGACATGCCTGATCCTGAACGCCAACGGCTGCATTTCACTTCTGATAAGAACTCCTAGTTATATATAGGTCAGTGACCTTGAGTACTAAATCAGCTACTAAATTTTACTTGAACTACCTTAAATATCACGAGTGAAATTTAGTAGCTCTGCTGATTTAGTACATATTCAAGGCAAGGTAACTAAACTTAACAATTGTATATGTATATTATATATATATAATATGTGTGTGTGTGTGTGTGTGTGTGTGTAAAAATATGGATGAAGCGCGATCAGGTAACTGACAACTGAATAATGAAACGCGTACGTTCTCTGATCAAAAATATTTTATTTCGAGCTTTCGACCACCAGTCCGTGGTCTTCAACGGAAGAAGATAAATGGAAAATAAAGGTGGTTACAATTTATATATATATATATATATATATAGACTCATCCAGATTGTTCCAAGCTACGCTGATGAAATAGAAAATGGCAACTGGTAGTACATGCATAAATTAATTTCGGTGTTTGTTCGTAAGAATGGAATATTGGCCCGGTAGTGATTTGGCGTTTTTGTCAGCAATTCCAGTAATAGCGGTATATGCCAAGATTCGAGTGATTTTCTGATGCCACAATTCCCTTTGTCAATTATACGACTGTTTTTTAAATCTATTTTATGTCAGTGTTTTTCCCATGAATGATTTGCAATGTTGCTTTTTAACGTTTCTGATAAGCTATTTCTTTCGCTAGGTTTCAAACGATCGTCCTGTTTCTCCAATGTAAGTCCACGAACATTGTTTGCATGGTATCTTGTATATGACGTCACTTTGTTGTTCGCCCGGAACCCTGTATTTCGGTGATGAAATTGTTGTTGTAAAATTCGTAAAGGCTTGATGACGTTGATGTCGTGTTTACGTAGAGTCCGTTGTAATTTTTCGGTTAATCCTTTGATGTATGCATATATGGGAGAACAGTCGGTATGCCCAGCCATGCCCGACGTGGACTGGATGATTCGACATTGGGAAGTGCGCTCGAGAGGCCTTTCTCCACATTATGGTTAGATGCGATGTCTGCCTGTTGGTGTTAAGTGAAAGCGGCGAATTTAATATGTATATGGTAAAATCACTGACTGTTCTGACCGTGTCTCATTAGCTCAAAGGTCAGAGCGCCGAAACGTTGATTCGGAGACCAAGGTTCGATTCCCGGTTGGGGCAGTCACTTTTTCCATATATGTATTTGACAATATTAAATCCTCTCATATATCAATTAATTATTATTAAAGCCCTCTGTATACAAGAAGTTGTGTATCGCTTCGCTACTTTGGGAAGTGCGCTCGAGAGGCCTTTCTCCACATTATCGGGTTAGATGCGATGTCTGCCTGTGTTAAGTGAAAGCGGCGAATTTAATATGTATATGGAAAAATCACTGACTGTTCTGACCGTGTCTCATTAGCTCAAAGGCCAGAGCGCCGAAAAGTCACTTTTTCCAAAAATGTATTTGACAATATTAAATCCTCTCATATATCAATTAAAAATATATATATATATATATTTAGTTTATTCGTGTGTCCCTTATCTTTGATATGCCGCCGCGGTTAATATATAGGTTAGTTATCAGCTTGCATATTAAATGACCTATACTAAATCGCTCTGACGACGATTATCAACTATATATCATGAATAAACTAAGTAGGGCCAAGGTTAGTTAGCGAAACCTCGGACTACGCCAGGTTATTTACCTCGGGAAATAACCTATATAGATATATCACGAGAGTGGTAGAAAGGTAGAGATCAGTGCCGGATTGAGGTGTGCGGGGTCCCCTGGCCAAATTTCCACGGGGGGCCCTTGTGGGGGGGAGCTCGAGGGGGGTGGGTACCCCCCTGTAAAAAAAATTTTAACAATCAAATTGCAAATGGAGCAATTTTAGGGTACTTGAGGCCTTAGTATGTAATTTATGTTGGTAAATTGAGAAGGACTGTTGCCCGAATTTTCATATCATTTGCCCGAATTTTATTTCTCAGGGGGGGCAGCAGCCTCCCCCAGAAAATTTTAAAATGTAGACCTCAAAATTTTATGGTTTTTAATGGGGTGATTTAAATTTAATATTTTTGGCATCGGTCTTTAGTCAATAACAGATGCCCGGGAATACTTGACACACATATAAGTCTGATTCTGAATGGACCTTCACTGAGACATAATACATTCCCATGTCCACTTCACTTCCTGTGGAAAAAAATCAAATATTTACAGTACACATTCTCAATTCTCATATATTATTACAGAATATCATAGCTTATTAGCTTTACATTGTTTTTTTTCGGCATTTTGCTCGTACAAATCTGTCAATGATCTCTTCACAGTCTAGATTTTTCAACATCTCATTCTCAATTGACATTAGGGAAAGGCAGGTCAGCCTGCTTTGGACCATGCATGTTCGCTTTTCACTTTTAATGAGTTTGAGCTTAGAGAATGTCCTTTCACCTGTTGCATTGGACACCATCAGACTAAGGTAAATTCTCATTGCTACTTCCACATTTGGAAATGTGGAGACCAGTTTCTTGTCAATAAGAATCTTATACAGCATTTTAACAGATGGGTTTTCCACCGGTTTTCCTTCATCATCTTTCAGGTTAAGTTCTTTCACAAAGATACTAAAATGTTCAAATTCTTCTGGGAAATTTTCTTCCAAATCATTCTCATAATGTTGTTGCAGTGCTGTAGCATCTCTCACTATCATCGCTGCTGTCATTCCCTGGAAGCTTGTCATGAACCCAAATCTTTCAGAAACAACCTTATATGCAGCAATGCGCGAGTTCAAAGCTTGGGAAAGCTTATCCAGTATAGGTAAGAATGTCTGAAGTCGAAATCTGTCACGACCAGTAAGTACACGTTCTTGTGCAGGCCCATCATTACCTTGTCTTTTCCTGTGTACTTGACGTTTGTTTGCATCTTTGTATGGCACTTGGGGTGCTTTGTCTTGTGCCTTTTGTTCAAATTGGTCGAATTTCTCACGCTGCGACACCACATATACTTGGAGTGATTTCAACAGTTTCATTGCTATTCCTAGCTCCATATTCTCTTTCTGAAGGGCAATACTGACTTTATTGAATCGTTGTAGTATATTGTTCCAGAATTCAGCCATGAACACACTTTCAAAAAGCAACATGCTTTTCAAGAGATTCTGTGCTTCATTGATTGTGCACGTGTTTGGTTTTCATCATCTGATAGACATTTCAGAGCTTCTTGAATTTGTGTGTATGCCAATGAGAGAGCTTTTATAGCATCAGCATGTGCAGACCATCGTGTATCTGTCAGACGTTTGAGGACCAACTGTTTCTTTTCAAGAGACTCTAACATAATTTTCCACCTGTGAGTTGATCTAGAGAAGAAGTTGTACAGTTGTTGTACAAGTCCAAAGAAGGAGACTGCTTCCAGGCAGCAATCCACGGCACATTGACCAACCAGGTTTAATGAATGGGCAGCACACGGTATGAAAATGGCTAAAGGATTGAGCTCGGAAATTTTAGCTCTCATTCCATTATACTTTCCAGACATATTCGAAGCATTGTCATATGACTGCCCACGTGCATTACCAATATCAATGTTGTGTTCTTGAAGGAATTTAATAACATTGGTTGCTAAGTATTCACCAGTATGTCTTTCAATCGGCAGAAAACAAAGGAACCGTTCTACCACCTCATTGGTTTCCATTGAAACATACCGTACAATGATAGTTAGCTGATCAATGTGACACAAATCAGGGGTCGAATCAACAGACAGCGAGAAGTATTTAGCTTCTTGTATCTCAGCAATGATAACTGATAAAAGTTTGTCACCAATTAGCTTGATAAATTCTTCACATATTGTTGAAGACAAATAAGATGCTCTTCCCTTTCCTTTGTTTCCAAACTGCTTGATGTGATTACTTATGAATGGATCAAATTGCCCAATTAATTCAAGCATTCCCATGTAATTTCCATTTTGTGAAGAACCGAATACTTCATTGTCACCACGCAGTGCTAGTCCTCTCTCTGAAATAAACTTTATAACAGCAACAACACGTCTCAAAACATTGCGCCAATACTGTCTCTCACTTTCAAACTGATTTGCCAATTGACTGTCTATACGGACTATACCAGAAGTTTGCTGTCTGCTAACACATGTTAACATTGCATTTCGATGCAGTATACCACGTTCATGTTCAGTTATTCTCTCGGATGCATGTTTCCAATCACTGAAACCAGACCCAGAAAATGGTGTTCTTGATCCGGTACCAAATACCAGGCAAACAAAACAATATACATTTCCAGTGGAGGGCGAATAGAGAAGCCATTCCCGGCAATGTTTCTCACCAGAAATGTGATTCCTATATAGCAGATTCTTTACAAATTTACGTTTACGAGTGTTGTCATTTTCACGAGTTCTTTCAGAAGCTTGAAAATCCGTGTCATGGTGTTGACATTCACTTGGTCCTTTTGAAATCCAATATTCACGAACCCTGTCAGTAATATGAAGAATGTTCCATAATCCTGGATCATTGCCATACTCTGGTCCGGTTGCTGCAGCAGAACCTAATTCGACTTCCACTTCATCAGCATTTACATCCTGACTTTCATTCACAGTGGAATCAGAACGAGTATCTTCAGCACCAGCTCCAGCAGATTGGCTCCCGCTCTCCATCGCTCTCTAGTGATTCTCCAGATTCTGCTGATTTTCTAGATGTTGAGAATCCCATATCAAAGAGTTTTGGTATTGATTTCAAGAGGTCATCATCTTTCTTCTTCTTCTCTTCACTCATCTTTCTCTTCTGAGCACCACTTAAATATGGTTATACTTTCATGATACGCAGTCACCAAATTGAAGATATCAAACTTCTATACCTAAGCAACCCAATACCCCCTGTTATCCTGTAATCCCCTGTAATCCTGTAACCCCCTGTAACCCTGTAACCTCTTGTAATCCTGTAACCCCCTGTAATCCTGTAACCCCTTGTAATCCTGTAACCTCTTGTAATCCTGTAACCCCCTGTAATCCTGTAACCCCCTGTAATATTGTAACCTCTTGTATTCTTGTAACCGCTTGTATTCTTGTAACCTCTTGTAATCTTGTAACCCCTTGTAATCTTGTACCCCCTGTAACCCTGTAACCTCTTGTAATCCTGTAACCCCCTGTAATCCTGTAACCCCTTGTAATCCTGTAACCTCTTGTAATCCTGTAACCCCCTGTAATCCTGTAACCCCCTGTAATATTGTAACCTCTTGTATTCTTGTAACCGCTTGTATTCTTGTAACCTCTTGTAATCTTGTAACCCCTTGTAATCTTGTAACCCCCTGTAATCCTGTAACCCCTTGTAATCCTGTAACTCCTTGTAATCCTGTAACCCCCTGTAATCCTGTAACCCCTTTTAATCCTGTAACCCCTTGTAATCTTGTAACCCCTTGTAATCCTGTAACAGTATTTAATGTTATATGATTTTTGTTTTATGAATAAAAAAATGGTAATTAAAATAACTGTTCGATTTATTTGAATCGCTATTTTATACTACGGATATCCCCTATAACGAAGATATCAATTATAGTAATTTTTGGGAAAATTTATCGAGATGAATGATTTACTCTATGTAAAAATTAAATTTCACGACTATGATATACCCTTGTTAAATAAAGAATAAGATGAAAATAGTTTTTTTATAAAAAGAATTGTTCATTTTTTTCTTGTTACTTCACCATCATCATGAGTACTAAACAACAACAGTTTAATCATTATAGCGTTTCAAAATGTTCCCATTATTTAAAATTGGATGATATATTTACAATTATAAGGGACATGTTAAAGAATTTAGACAAAAAATTGACAGAATAAACAATGCATTTTATTAATTTTATAAACAATGAACTTAAGTGATTTTATAAAATTTAAAATTTTTGCTTATGATGTAATACGAATTAGATGAATTATTATAATAAAAAATATTTTATAAAAAAAATGGATTGGTTTTGTTTACAAAAAAAGGGTATAAATATAACATCATTTGGGATATTTTAGTACCATTATACATTCATCATGGCTGCAACAAGTTCAATGGCTGTGTTTTCACGTGAATATATACATCATACTTATGTTTTACAATCGTATGATGATTATACAAAAAACATTACCAATTTAAAAAAAATGGGAATGCGTATCTCGCGAAAGTATATCCTGTTAGTCGTGAGTGTTTGAATTTTCTAATGCATACTAAATTAGAAATAAAAAAGATGTGAATAAATTGTTATTTCAATTGAATAAAAGTACATTGAAAGTTGGTCCTCAAGTATTTGTTGATGTTGCCCAAAGTAAAAATGGGAAAAAAGAAGAAGAACGACTAGTTATTCGTACTAACGACTGGGGAGGATTGGAAATTCTTTATCAAATAAAAAAAGATCTTCTACCCGAAAAAGATTTGGTATTCAATATTGATGATGATGAAGATGTCCAACCTATGAACGATGATATATCTCCTAACGAAAACGACAAATGGTTAGATAAATTTGGAACGTTTCATATAAAACAAATGATAACTTGGCTATTATTATTGATGGTTTACGTAAATATAGTCATGCTGTAAATGGTTCTGTTGAAAAAAGAAAACATCAAAGAAAAATAAAAATAATGATTCTTCTGATTCACTCCGTGAAAAAAGAATGAAAATAATTAACGATGATGATGATGTTGAAGAGGTTTGTTTTGTTTTTTCTAAACCCACTGAAAAGGCGCTTTGTAAACTGTTTTATTTTCGATTTATACGTCATTTATCAATGCGTGATACAATATGTATGTATAACGATATGTTATAAATGAAGCTAGTTCTGTATTATCTAAACTTAAAGCCGCATCATCTGCACCCGATAATAAAATACTTTTTAATACTCTTGTTAATCGTAATTCTATTTTAAATGCTGAAGGAATAATTATTTCACCAACACTGAATAATGACGTATCAGTTGTATCAATTACTGATTTGACTTCATTTTTTAGTACTCTTGCATACCTTACTTTCTTCATAATTCTTTTTAGTTTCACGCGTTAAAAATTTAACATAAGATGCAATATGGGACATATTTCCCGAAGTAGTAACTAACCTATCGTTTATTATTAATTCCTTTGTTTTCCACATTCTTCGAAGGGGTATCGGTAAAATTGATTTTCCCCCTGCAGCAACCGTTCCTGCAATAGCACCCGTTGTTTTATGTACTAATGAAAGATTAGCTAAAATTTGGGCATCACTTGTTTTTAGGAGTCCTATTGCATTTGGGTGTCTAGTAAACGTAACCACATTTGCAGTCGGATCTTTAGGCGTAGGTAAAATTCAACAAATGTATTATTGTAGGGTTTAGAGACAAATAATTGTAAAGGCATCCAAAATAATACATCATGTTAATCAATCTTTTCTACCATTTTTGAATTCATTTTTTTTAAACGTTAATTTTTAATACTTTTCCAACGGTTCCCAATATATGGGGTAAGAACATTCCTAATGCCATTCCCGCACCAAAAGCACCACCTTTTTGTATTCTTTTTCCTTTAACCTTTTGTAATCTTTTTTTTTTTTTATTATCCTATATCTTCGTTTCATTTTTATTTTAAAAAAATAACCAACAAGACACGTTTTTAAAAAGAAAATAATGTTTTTATTTTTTTTACTTAATATATAGTTTATATTGGTTTTCTTTATTAAAAATAAAAATACAACAACTAATTTCTATTTTATAAAATTAAAACGTAATACATTAGCTGTTTTTTGTATTTTTTTTTGTTTAACGATGTACTATTTTTGTAAATTTTTTTAATTATCCTATATCTTCGATTCATTTTTTTAAAAAAAATAACCAACAATAACCGTTTTTTTAAAAGAAAATGTTTTTATTTTATTTTTACACTTATAAATACATCAACCAATTTTTATTTTGTAAAATTGAACGTAATACATCTGGATCTATTTTTCTTTTTTTAGCTTTATTATTTATTACATTTTTTTTGATAATCAGGATTTAAGGTTGGTGGTAATCCAACAGTAGAATTTAATAAAATAGCATCTTGAGTAGGATTTTTTTTTATCACGTTTTACATAAAAATATGTAGACGAATAATGTTTTCCTTTACATTTTCCAGTAAGTAAATCAAAATAATCATCAGATGTTAAATGGTTATTCATTTTATTTTTCTTCAAATAATTTTATATTAATTATTAGATCTTCGTCTTTCAAACTTTTTTGATCATTATTATATGAAATAACAAATTGAATATTTTCTTGTGCTTCGGCAGCGTTTCTAGTTTAAGTAAAACATTGGGAAATATTTCTCTTTCCAGTTTTAATACATTAAATAAATGTTTTTAGCATCAATATCATAATAAAATAAATGTCTTTTTTCAAACAATAGCATTTGTTGACCCGTAAAATTTTTTAATAATGTATTTTTCGCTATTATTACACTACCATTTACTCTTTTAAATGTTACTGGGTTTTCCCTTATTAGTGAATCGAGTGTAAAATTTATTTTTTTGAAAAAAGAAATATTAAAAGAGGCATTTATTCCCTTTAGTAATTCAACACTGTCTAAAACCCAATATATATTTTTTCATTTTTACTTTGAGTATATGTGTTAAAAGGATAACTAAACTCATATTCATTAACTTGTAGAATGTTGTAGAATGTTTTAAGATGAATTCTAAGCATAATGAATTACACAATCCAACGATACAGTTCCTGAATCAAACGGTATCAATTTATTTGTAGTGTCTTTAATTGTAATATTTAAATCGGTAATAATATATGTGTAAACCTCACCTAATTCACCTTTTCCTTGACCCGACCACTGAATAGGAATTGTTGTTATATAAACATTTTATTTAAATCATCCGATACATCAGGTAAATAATCAGCTTCTATTTCAATAAAACTTTCAGTGTCATTATTTATTTCTATTAGTGGTTTTTTAAAACCCAACATAAACGCTAAAGCCTCGCTCATATTTAATTCGAATTTTATTTTTGGAACTTTTTCGGATAAACGTAATTTAAACACACTGTACTACCATTATGTGCTACACCATCATATGCTAAGTCAAAGGGTATGTAATATTTTGTACATCTAGATACGCTTCTTTATTTAAACCATCTATAGGATGAACAAGATGCATCGTAAATTTATTTGTTAAATTAGAAATTCCATTTGTTGATTTTGTATTACTTGTAATATATAAACTCATTTTTTTATATTAATTGTAATTCTTCACGATAAAAAATTCCTTCAATGTTTTCCCCTTTTAAATCTTTTAATTGATGTTACAGGATCTGTTAAAAAAACTTTTCAACTTTAAATATCTCGTATAATGCTTTTTGTAGGTGTGGGATAATTCAAATGATCACGTAATATTTTATATTTTAATTTTTTTAATTTCGTTGTTACTTTATAAATTTCAAACGGTGTTGAACCTCCCAAAGATTTATGTGGAGAATTATTATAATTGATTGATTGATTGATTGTAATGAATCAATTAATTATTGATTGATTGATTGATTGATTGAAAAATCACGGGTAAATAGGTAAATAATCAAAATTATCAGTCATTGTTAAAACTCTACGAACCATAGTTTTTAACGTACCGATAACACGTTCAACATGTGATGCCTTTATCTCACGATTATAGGTGTAAAAAACTTTAAAATTATATTTTTTACTCAAACTTTTTCGAATATCTTGAAATTCTGTTCCTTCATCACATTGAATTTTACGGGGAGTCCTTCATCAATTAAAATAGATTCAAACTTTTTTTTAACATTATTACTTGATTTCTTTTTTAATAATTTTACCCAACAATAACGAGAAAACACATCAATACACACCAACCAATAACGAAATTGATTGTTATAACGTGCTAAATCTTTATTTTCAACTAAATCAATTTCCCATTGTTCATTAATATATGTAACATTTATTTTTAAACGTTTATATTTTTTTCTATCAAAGTGCCCCTGACATCAAAATTTTTTATTGTCTTATTTGGAAGAACTTTTAAATTGATAAAGTAACTTCTTTTGAAGATTTTCGTTTCTTCGCTTTCTTTTTGAGATATACCAGTTTGTTTGATATGCAAATGAACGGAATTTACGTCACACATGCATAATGACATATTTGAGAAATGTGTATATCTCTTTCATTCTCGAACGAAACCTTTAAAATCAAGAAGTTCGGTGTTGTGGGAGAAACACGCACATGTGTTATTCACACTTTAGTATTTTTATTTGATGAACGCAAAGATATACACCATTCTTAGATAACTCATTATGCATGTGTGACGTAAATTCCGGACATTTGCATATCAAACAAACTGATATATCTCAAAAAGAAAGCGAAGAAACGAAAATCTTCAAAAGAAGTTACTTTATCAATTTAAAAGTTCTTCCAAATAAGACAATAAAAAATGTTGATGTCAGGGGCACTTTAAGATTATGAAGTTTATAATTTGATAATTGTTCTTTTGTTAATGTTTCTCCTTTTAGTAATCTTGCTGCTTTTTCTATAAAATCTTTAGAGAAATTTTATTTTCTTGTTTTTTTCATTTCTAAAACCCACCATAAAAAAATTATTCTTTTGATATTGTTTGATAAATTTCCTCAAGTTCTCTAAGTAAACTATTATCACAATGTTGAACAAAATCATACTGATCTATAATTTCTAATTCTTCATTTATAACATCGTTATACATACATATTGTATATCACGCATTGATAAATGACGTATAAATCGAAAATAAAACAGTTTACAAAGCGCCTTTTCAGTGGGTTTAGAAAAAACAAAACAAACCTCTTCAACATCATCATCATCGTTAATTATTTTCATTCTTTTTTCACGGAGTGAATCAGAAGAATCATTATTTTTCTTTTTCTTTGATGTTTTCTTTTTTCAACAGAACCATTTACAGCATGACTATATTTACGTAAACCATCAATAATAATAGCCAAGTTATCATTTGTTTTATATGAAACGTTCCAAATTTATCTAACCATTTGTCGTTTTCGTTAGGAGATATATCATCGTTCATAGGTTGGACATCTTCATCATCATCAATATTGAATACCAAATCTTTTTCGGGTAGAAGATCTTTTTTTATTTGATAAAGAATTTCCAACCTCCCCAGTCGTTACTACGAATAACTAGTCGTTCTTCTTCTTTTTTCCCATTTTTACTTTGGGCAACATCAACAAATACTTGAGGACCAACTTTCAATGTACTTTTATTCAATTGAAATAACAATTTATTCACATCTTTTTTATTTCTAATTTAGTATGCATTAGAAAATTCAAACACTCCGACTAACAGGATATACTTTCGCGAGAAACGCATTCCCATTTTTTTTACATTGGTAATAATGTTTTTTGTATAATCATCATACGATTGTAAAACATAAGTATGATGTATATATTCACGTGAAAACACAGCCATTGAACTTGCAGCCATGATGAATGTATAATGGTACTAAAATATCCCAAATGATGTTATATTTATACCCTTTTTTGTAAACAAAACCAATCCCATTTTTTTTTATAAAATGTTTTTTATTATAATAATAATTCATCTAATTCGTATAACATCATAAGCAAAAATTTTTAATTTTATAAAATCACTTAAGTTCATTGTTTATAAAAATTAATAAAATGCATTGTTTATTCTGTCAATTTTTTGTCTAAATTCTTTAACTTTGTCTTCCTCCGTTTTTCTTTCTTCTTTTATGTCTTTCATTAGTTCATTAACAATAGGATTTTTTCTAGTTTTGCTTTTTTTTTAGGAAAATGAAAATCACTTTCGTCTTCTTCATCCTCTTCTTCTACTTTATAAAATTTTCCCTCATAGATATAAACATTTTCCCTACATATTTTTTTAAAGTTTCATCCATCGTTGTCATTTTTACATAACTATATAGCTTTGAATCAGTATAACCAGTATCAAAAATCATATCATATTCAACAAAGTTTTGATCCACATCATATAATGTGGAACGCATTTCTGTAAAAATAATATATTCCCATTTTTACCAAAAAATTCTAACATGTCCCTTGTAATTGTAAATATATCATCCAATTTTAAATAATGGGAACATTTTGAAACGCTATGATTAAACTGTTGTTGTTTAGGAATCATGATGATGGTGAAGTAACAAGAACAAAATGAACAATTCTTTTTATAAAAAAATTTATTTTCATCTATTCTTTATTTAAACAAGGGTATATCATAGTCGTTAAATTTAATTTTTACAGAGTAAATCATTCATCTCGATAAATTTTCCCAAAAAATTACTATAATTGATATCTTCGTTATAGGGGATATCCGTAGTATAAAATAGCGATTCAAATAAATCGAACACAATTATTTTAATTACCATTTTTTTTTATAAAACAAAAATCATATAACATTAAATACTGTTGAAGAGATAATTCAGCAATTCCAACATCAATCGCATCAATCATTTTTTACGTTTTTTTTTGTAAACGTTGTTTAAAATTGTTTTTCAATTATTTATTTTTATATTTTGTTTAACTAAAACAAAACTATCACCTTTCTCTATTAATTGAACATTTTTCCAACTAATTTGCTAACATCTTCATCCACATTTGTGCTTATAATTTTTTCATCAAATATTGTTTCTTCATAATTTTACAATATATTTAAAATCCAATATATTTAAGTCCTCGTTATTCAGCTTTGTTTTTATTACATTCAAGTAATTTTAATTGATATATTGGTCTTGAACCAGTTATATTTTGTTCCATTTTCGTTCTTGTCGCGACGAAATCAAGTTTCCCCATGTTCGTCAAACCTACTCATTATTCCACAATTCAATTTTATATGTTAAATTGTTAATTTGAACGTCTTTATACATGAAACAATTTATAATCATGGTTTGAATAACTCTTTATATATTCTTTAATATCATTCTTTACAAGATTACAAGAGGTTACAGGATTACAAGGGGTTACAGGATTACAAGGGGTTACAGGATTACAGGGGTTACAGGATTACAAGGGGTTACAGGATTACAGGGGGTTACAGGATTACAAGGGGTTACAGGATTACAAGGGATTACAGGATTACAAGGGGTTACAGGATTACAAGGGGTTACAGGATTACAAGGGGTTACGGGATTACAAGGGGTTACAGGATTACAAGGGGTTACAGGATTACAAGAGGTTACAGGATTACAAGAGGTTACAGGATTACAGGGGGTTACAGGATTACAAGGGGTTACAGGATTACAAGGGGTTACGGGATTACAAGGGGTTACAGGATTACAAGGGGTTACAGGATTACAAGAGGTTACAGGATTACAAGAGGTTACAGGATTACAGGGCGTTACAGGATTACAGGGGGTTACAGGATTACAAGGGGTTACAGGATTACAAGGGGTTACAGGATTACAAGAGGTTACAGGATTACAGGGGGTTACAGGATTACAGGGGGTTACAGGATTACAGGGGGTTACAGGATTACACGGGGTTACAGGATTACAAGGGGTTACAGGATTACAAGAGGTTACAGGATTACAGGGGGTTACAGGATTACAAGAGGTTACAGGATTACAAGAGGTTACAGGATTACAAGAGGTTACAGGATACAAGGGGTTACAGGATTACAGGGGGTTACAGGATTACAGGGGGTTACAGGATTACAGGGGGTTACAGGATTACAGGGGGTTACAGGATTACAAGAAGTTACAGGATTACAGGGGGTTACAGGATTACAGGGGGTTACAGGATTACAGGGGGTTACAGGATTACACGGGGTTACAGGATTACAAGGGGTTACAGGATTACAAGAGGTTACAGGATTACAGGGGGTTACAGGATTACAAGAGGTTACAGGATTACAAGAGGTTACAGGATTACAAGAGGTTACAGGATACAAGGGGTTACAGGATTACAGGGGGTTACAGGATTACAGGGGGTTACAGGATTACAGGGGGTTACAGGATTACAGGGGGTTACAGGATTACAAGAGGTTACAGGATTACAGGGGGTTACAGGATTACAGGTGGTTACAGGATTACAAGGGGTTACAGGATTACAAGGGGTTACAGGATTACAAGGGGTTACAGGATTGCAAGAGGTTACAGGATTACAAGGGGTTACAGGATTACAAGGGGTTACAGGATTACAAGAGGTTACAGGATTACAAGAGGTTACAGGATTACAAGGGGTTACGGGATTACAAGAGGTTACAGGATTACAGGGCATTACAGGATTACAAGGGGTTACAGGATTACAGGGGGTTACAGGATTACAAGAGGTTACAGGATTACAGGGGGTTACAGGATTACAGGGGGTTACAGGATTACAAGAGGTTACAGGGTTACAGGGGGTTACAGGATAACAGGGGGTATTGGGTTGCTTAGGTATAGAATTTTGATATCTTCAATTTGGTGACTGCGTATCATGAAAGTATAACCTTAAATATCGTCGATCAGCCATCTTTATTCCTTAGCGTCATACGGTCAGTACTTCAAGTAACGTTTTATATTTTGCGGAGCGAAAGGATCGCGGGCTCTGTTGGAATTCATATTTCTTTTATTGTAAATAAAATTACGTTCGCCAACTTCGCCATTATGCCGCGAAAATAAATGAAATAACAATCTTATTCGTTGTAGCTAAAGCTTAATAAGTTGTTGCATGTAAATATCCATATTAATTATTTGCGTTTGGTATATTTTAGTGTTGCTGTTCTATGAACGTTACTTGAAACTTCAAAAATAGCAATCTAAATAAAATTTTACAACTGGCCTTGATGCCCTGCGTACTGGCCGTGATGCCCTGAAAAACTTAGTAACCCTCAAGGCCAAACTGGCCTTGCCCTTATTTTTCCCAATTTCGCTGTAGAGCAAATGGCACAAATCTCCTGAAAATTTTTCACATGAAGATCTAGGGGCCCCAAAATAATGTCCAGAACAACATTTCATGCTGCAAGGCAAACAACTGATAGTTGATTTGAAATGCCTCAAAAAAAATTTGGGGACCTAAAAAATTGGGGGCCCCTCAAAATCTGGAGGCCCCGGGCCTGGGCCCTATGGGCCCTACTGTTAACCCAGCTCTGGGTAGAGTGCTGCATGCGTAGACAGTGTTTTTGCCGATATATAGCAAAGTGAAAAGGTGGTAAATTGCCAAGATTTTTCGTCACTAAAAATCTTGGCAGTTTACCACCTTTTCACTTTGCTATATACATATATATCACGATTGGTTCGGTTTCTTTTGTTCTCCAACGGGATATAAATTTCATATTGAATCCCTTCGAGGTCAATAACTTGTATTATTATTACAATGTATGCGCCATATACATCCCTATGAATACTAATAAGATAAGAAACGAAGAAAAAACTAGGAAAATCTTTGTCCAAGGTGGACAAAATCGACAAAACTTTGTAGGAAACCTCCTCAATGTAATAAGAAGTCAGATAAACACCTCGAACGTCGGGATTTATGCGATATACAGCCCTCGGACGCTACGCGTCCTCGCGGCTGTATGCTGCATAAATCCCTCATTCTCGGTGCTTATTCCGAGGGCTGCACGTAGTAGCCCGAGGTTAGGTTCACGGCCAATTCTGTGTTTTTCATTTTAATATTTTTTTTCCCTGCAGCAAACCTGCAAATGCGTGACTTTTTTTGCGCGAACTTTAGGCGACTTCTTTCTTCACTTCTGTTAACACTTTGACCGCCAGACCTTTGGACAGATTAATACCCGTGACCGCCAGAGTTTTTGGTCAAAACCCAACTTTGAAATCTTGTAAAAAAGAACTTGTATACAATTGTACCAAGATAATGGTACCTAAATAGAGCTTGTGCTCTCAGCTTTATTTTGATACCACACACTTTATGTTTTGAATAAAAGAAAATATGAAAAAATGACTTCGAAAATCCTTATTTTTTCAAATTTTGCCGAAAACTAACAAAAAGCTGAGAAAAACATGTTTTTGTTTCAGCAACACGTTTCTGACTGTCAGCACAGGTCTTTGAGTGTTTTCATTACTTTTTTACAGTTATTTATGCAATGGCATGCTCAGGCATTGCAGAAATGTTAGAAGAATGTACTCACCCGGTGTTTTTTCTAAAAATACTGGTTTCTTGTGTGGTAATGAGTGAAACAATTACCCTTGTGGAGAGGAACGTGACAGCTGCTGCAGATGTAGCGTGTCTCCTTCCTTTCACCACGTTTCAGACAAACACGACATTTCCGGGATGGATACTTCTTTTTTAGGAGTTGCTGCAATTAGTTCCAAAGTGTGGATCCTCATGTTTCCATCCAGTCTGGTGTAAGGGTCATGTACTCATGGGGAACGTGGAGTTGCATCTATTGGCAGGGGAGGAGGTTGGTCGTCATTGTCCGAATCATTATCTCCATCAACCTCAACAGCAGACGAAATGAAGGATCGAATGACTGTGATAATGAAATGATACAAAGACTTGCACTTACTCTCGGCAATCCTATCCTTGTAGATAACAAAATAATTGTACATGGCAATCTGGAAGAGGTAAAACGTGAACTTTTTTGTCCATTTCACTGATTTTCTTGTGAAGGGATAATAGTTTATGCACTGATCAAGTGTGTCCACACCACTCATGCTGGCATTGTACAGAGTAATGCACTGAGGCTTTTGTTTCAGTACTCCATCAGGTATTCCTCGCTGTCTCACTCTCACTTCAACCGTACTATTTTCACCTATGGTACTAATCATTCTAACAATGCGCTTGTCACGCCAGGCAAGGCACATTATATCGTTCTTGTGCCTAAATCTGATGTCCCCAATTTGCATATTACCCATGACACTTGCATCATTTACAGCTGGGGGTCCACCTCTATTTGATCTGAGTGTACCACAGGTATGGGTGCCCAACTGCAACAACCTTTTTGACAACCCAAAGGAGTTATAGAAATTATCCCTAAAAAGTTTGAAACCTTGGTTTACAAGATTGTCAAGCAGGCCAATTTCAGTTTCTGCTCTATTGTCTAAAACAAGGATGGGGGAAAAAGAGGGGGAAAGAATAAATACACATTGTTAATTTTCGGGAACAATTAAAACACTCTATCCCAAACTAAGCGCACTAAATGAATCAGGGGTTACGATAGCAAATATACACAATGAAATGGAATAAAATTGCCGTAAAACTCCTACTGCATTGAAGCCACATGCACAATGTAAGGCCAATGAAAATTGATATCATGTTTCTCGTCAGCGCCCGCATGGCCATGGGATTTAGCCACCGTATGAAAAATTTTCATTATTCATTATTTTTAAAAGAAATGCTTAAAAAAACTCCGATTGATCGTCTGATCAAGATTTTGTTGTAGCAACTGAAATCGTTTGGTCAATTGGTCTTAATTTCGCCAGACCGACAAGGATGATCTTGGTACGTGACCTTGGACCGCGAGGAATTATAAAGCAGACGAATTTGATTGGTAAAAAATAATGAATAATGAAAATGGTTGACGAAAAACATGATATCAAATCTAAATCAAATCTATAGCTAAACAGAAATAGCGAAGAAAACAATAGAGCTTTAAAAACCAAACTCTCGCTAATATATAATAATAAAATTGCTTGACAGAGTCAGTAAAATTTGGCCAAACAATACATAAAGGATAGCGAGGGAAACAATATTGAGCTTAAACAAAACTCTAGGTAATATATGTACATGTAACTGCTCGACAGAGTCATGAAAATTTGTCCGTTAAGCCAAACGATATAAAAGAGTTACAGAGATAGCGAGGAAAATTAGTTTTGCGTAAAGAAAACTCTCACTAATATACATAGCTGCTCGAGTCACGAGAATTTGCCGTTAAGCCATTTCTGCTCTGGAGCCAAACAATCAATAGACATAGCGAGGAGAAACGATTTTAACCTATAGACAAAACTCTCATCCAAACAATACATAAAAGATAGCGAGGAAAACAATTTTGAGCTTAAGTAACACTCTAGCTAATATCAGAGAAAAATTGCCGTGAAACCACTTCTGCTCTGGAGCCTGAACAACATTGAGAGAACGAAGAAACCGACTGCTGAATAGCTAGGATATTTACCTCTTGGACGACAGCAGGGGCCGCTACTTCAGGTTTCGGTTCAACCACATGTACAGGCTCGATAAGGTGGGGCACTTGAACGTGACTGTTCCTTTTATACCGCACTACGTAAGACCGCTGTAAATAGCACAACGTTAATAAATACCACCTCCGCCCCATGATCCACCCACTGATCTTAAAACTAAGACTGGATTGAGCTTTTTATTGTATCTGATGAGCTGATTTTGAAGCCTGCATATTTGCATAATGTAAATTGATGAGAGATCATTAGAAGCTCCGACTTTGCAAGCAAATCAAGCTGTGACGCTCGCGAAATAGGTTTAGTGTCTGGCCAATATAGTTTCTTTGTTAACATTAAATGCATAAAATCTTGAACCAATTTGACGTCTCATATTAGGCTTCTCTCACTGGATAATTAGAGCCAACGGCGGCCATTACTAAGGGACCAAAGTCGCAGTAAATCTGTAGTTTCGCGAATATTGCAGCCTCCCGTGCAAAGATCTTCACAAAACTCACTCAGTTCAGTGTCCAATGTCAACGCACGTAGCTCTGGAAGTGTCAACATCCCTCCTCCAATGGTCTTGTACAATACTTGCCTTACAACGCCAATTAACCTTTCAAATTGCCCGCCCCACCATGGGGCGCGGCTAAGATTGAATTTCCAAGTCATGTTATGGTCTGCCAGAAGCCCTTGCAGTGCTTCATCTCGTCTGGCTCTCCGAATCCATTTTGCCTCCTTAACGAAGGTTGAACCGTTGCATGTCCGAATAAATTACCACTGGCTGACCACGTCTCGCTATAAGCCGTTTCATAGATTGCAGGAACTCGGTATTAAGGCTGGTTATAGGATCTCAAGATATAGAGGGGTCTTGTTAAGCTGCAAGCAAAAAGTACGAGATACGCCTTTCTTTCCACTTTTGGTTTCACCCTGTATTTGATAGGTCCCTATATAGTCCCTTGCGTGCGCTCCACTGGAAGTAGACCTGGTGGTGGAACGCTGGCTTTAATAGCTCTAAATCTTTTACATCCCCAACAACCATGAATAATATTTTTGGTTAATCGTCTTACAAGTTTCTTTGTGAATGGGGCAGAATCTGGCAGGAAAATCGGGTAGTGGCCCTGAATACGACCACGAAACTCCATTTCTCCTCGCTGGTTAGGTTGTAGGTTGACCTGTAACTTGTCATTGGCGTACTTCGGATCGACTTTGCTGTGCTCTTGTGCTCGCGAAATCCACCAACATCTATGGTTTTGTATTTCATCTGTTGTTAAGGGACATTTCTGTCGATTCTGGGATCTACATGAGTTGTTGACGAATCGTACTATACCAATGCTCCTACTCGTAAGGTTTGTCGCAGGTCGTGCTTTTCAAGCAAATCATAAAAAACATCCATTCTCGTAAGTTCTCTGAGCAGCGAATGCGAAGATTTCTTTGACAATTTTTGCTTCGACTTTACTCTCTTCGGTTGGTTCTAGTACTGGATTGTGCGGCCATTTCGTTGGATGCTGGAGCCACTCCGGACCATTCCACCACAATGGTACTTCTGATACTGGACCTCCTCGACTTGCTATGTCACCTGTCTCCACGTTATCTCCCGCGGGTATTGTTGAATCTTCTGTACTATATTTTGAACAAATTGGCGGTATTGTCCGTGACCAACGATCCAATGGGGTGCCACCGTACTGTCCAGCCAGGCGTACATCGTGGGTGTGGGTAGGTTTAACACTGCATTTCGAACGTTGTCTAAAAGATTTGTTGCCATATGGGCACCAATAAGTTGTAGGCGTGGGATTGAGAGACCCCGTTTGCCTAGGCGACCTCTTGCTGCAATGAGACATTGGGTTGTGCCAGCTTTCTGTCGAACAACGGAGTATATCGCTGCACTGACGCCTTGAGACAATGCATCACCAAATGCATGAAGTTCACACTCTAGGATTGGCTCTCTGTGGTCAACTATGGGTCGTGGTGTGGTTTTGTCCAGTGGAAGAGACTGTTCCCATTTGCACCATTCACATTACAATTTCTCGCTCAGATCAGCATCCCAGGCAGTCTTGGTGTCACAAATAGCACGATAGATTAACTTTCCCTTCAAAGTCACCGGTGCAGTTAATCCAAGTGGATCGTAGATCCTCGCCAACTCACTTAAAACTCCTCTCTTGGTTGTAACCTTCATTGTCGTCTTTTAGTTGGTGGGATGACTCCAGTTCTGGTAGAAAATGTAGCATCAGTAAAGATCTCAGTTGCTCTCTCCTTGGATCTTTTGGCTTGTCTGGTCGTATATCCTCCTATTAGTAGATCATCTACGTAAAGACTTCTCTGGAGTTCAGCCACATCTTCTGGATTGGTTTCCTTCTACGCATATATAGGTGGCACTCAATGACGCCTCCAAGCAGAAATGGTGAAGGGGCCAACCCAAACAAGGCTCTAGAAAATCTCAACGTTTCTACCTTTGAAGTTGGATCACTCTGCCAATGGAATCATAGGACATCTCTTTCTGACTCTCTAATCCTTATCTGTAAAAAAGCTTTCTCTGTATCCCCAGTCACGATAACGGGATAGGCACGTTGATAAATAAGAACAGATCCCACAGTCTGGTCTGGAGGGAAGGACCTGCATATAGGCACTCATTCAAGGAGGGGTTGTCTGGAGTTGCACGGGCTGAAGCATCATAGACTATTCTCATCTTGGTAGTCTGCGCTGATTCTCGGATGACTGGCTTATGGGGTATAAAAAACTCCTTTCCTTGGGCTGGTTTGTCAGCTGATTCACTATCCCAGATAGTATTCTTGAGTGAGGTTGTTGCGCTGGAGTTTCTTAGAAAGACTATCCAGTCGACGCGAAGGTTGGTGACTGGTTGTCCTTCAATGGTAATGCAGCTTCATAACATCCTTCAGGGCTTCTTCGTAGTTGCTCTTTGAATTCTGTGTAGATGGTTTGTTGGTCATGTTCTCTTGAGTCCTCTAGTCCCAGAACACCCAACCGACACAACTGGTCATAGTCTTCTTGACTGGTTTGGGTTAGTAGCATTTGGGTGCTGTCGAATTCCTTTCCTGGAGCCATAATTACCCATCCCAGTTTAGTACGTTCTCCTGTTGGTTCACCTTCACCAGCAATGCATGGTTGGGTCTTTGTCTTGATTCTAGAATACTCTGATGCTGCAAGCACAAGATGAATGGACAATCCGCTCTTTAGGTCATCATTATCCATGTGCACGTTTTTTAAATGTGGATATCTTGAAATCAACTCCTTGTACTTCGGGTTTTCAATCCATAAAAGTTGTGATTTGTCAACTTTGGTGAAATTTACTTCCATTTTGAATTTCCGATCTATGGACTTCACATCTGCATTGCAGATTTCCACTTTGGTGGTCTTAGATGCCATCATCATTTCTATTTTCTTCAACTTGGTTTCCACTGGTCGCTTTTTCAAAGCTGTTGTAAGCTTGGTTGACGCATAAGATCCTGCAGCCCCAGGTCTAATAATGCTCGAGTTTTTATTCCATCAACTTCGACAAGGACAACTGGATAGACTGCATCACTTTCATGAAATCTGTGGACTCCTAGCATCTCTTGCTTAGCTACTTCGTGGTTTGTATCACATATGGACGTATGATGCTTCCTGGAGCAATTTTGGCTGGTAATTTTACTTGGGCAATCACTGGCTCTATCAAATGGTCTAGCACAGTTGAAGCACAATCTTTTTTGGGCAAGAATCGGTTTTCGCTCACTGGAAGACTTAATCACCTTTTGGCAGCTTGATGGCTTGTGATCTGGAGCATCAAAATACATGCAAAATGACGAGCGTTGTTGATTTCTTTGTTGCGCGTTGAAAACTTTATAGAGCTTATTTCCTCTCCGAAAATTGTCATCCTGTTTCTTCAATAATGGCCTTTCTGGGGATTGTTTGTCAATTGGGTTTCTTCTGGTCCACAATCTTAGCCGCCTCTTTCAGTTTTACAAGATCCCACGACTCCCAATCGGAATCGATTCTCACCAAATCACCACAGACAAGTGGCAATTTATCCAAGGTCATCGACATCAACCATAATTGACTTGTTCCAACGTCTTCATCGTCTCTAAGGACTGTACAGCGTAGCCCAACTTGTCCCTAAACTCGTGAATTTTGCGAACGTTGTTGCTTGAGATGGTTGGTAAATCGAATATTTGTCCGGCGTATATGCTTATCTCTGCTTCGTTTCCATACTTATCCAATAATATACTTTTAGCTCTGTTATACCCTTCGCGTGAGAATGGAAGAGCCTCCACCATCTTCCTGACTTCCGGTTCGAGTATAGTTCTCTCAGATGCGAAAACTTACGATCCGTTGTATTCGGTTATTCGTAACTTTGGTAACTTCGCCAGTTGACGTTGACTGTTTAGTGTTAGGCTTTTACTGTCGTTTGTTTGGCTCTAAAGCGGGTTTTCTTGCGGCTTCTTCGCCTCCTGTGCAACTCCTTTTCAGCTTCGAGTTGTTCCTTTCGCTGTTCCTTCGACCTGCTTCTTGTAGTTTTCACGCCATTCTTGTATTCGTTCGACCTCAATATCAGCCTTCGATATTTCTTTGTCTAGTTCTGCCATCCATTGTCCGACTTAATTAATTTAGGTCTTGTTTATTTGCAATTTGCTGCGCTTCCACGGCTGCACTTTTACACTCGCTTACTTGAGATATTATCAGTTCGAGTGTTTACTGATGTCTTTCGATGACAAGACGCTTCCCTGAAGAGAGAATATCTTTGGTCCGTTCTAGATTTAGGTGCAATTGTATTAGTTTATTCTAGAGCGTCTCCTCTGTTTGCTCCATGTTGAAATTTAGGTTCTTTGCCGTGTTTCAAGAATTCAAATTCACATATCCCGTCGGAGGTGCCACGTTTCGCGAATATCTTCACAAAGCGAATATCTTCCCGTGCAAAGATCTTCACAAAACTCACTCACATTTGTTTCGAAGTATATATTTATAACACAGTCACAGGCTCACTTAGCCTTTTCGAAGGGAAAACGATAACAAAAAAACATGAAATTGACAACCTCATGGCAAGTTGCCATGTGACATGCGAGTTCTGATTGGTTCGTATAATTTATACTAATTAACTCAGTTTCCAACAGTATCAGTGGATCCACCCCTCCCGATCACTCCCCTCAGTTACATGAGCCCCCAGTCGGAACTCTGTTCTAAGGTAAAGCAAAATTTCGAGTGTTAAGAATATATGCATTTTAAGACCATTCAAAGAGACCAAGCGGCTATGTTTAAAGTTCGCCTGGATCGTTTGTGGGCGTGGACCACTCTGCAAAGCGCCCGAGAAAATAGTACGGAATAAATTGAAATAAAAGGTTTGTGCGCCTGGGCCATCTCAAGCGACTGCTACTGTTTGAAAGCGCATTAAATTCTGTCCAACATAGGTAGATTTTAAAAATCGCATAGAATAACAGCCGAGAAAATGGTACTTTTATCTGAGTTAGTCGGAATTACTATAAAAGTCGAAGCGTATCTTCTGCCCAAACGTTAGTCAGGTTCACTCAAATCGCTATACCGGCCGCTGAATCGACCTGAACACCCCCCCCTCCCCCCCTCCCACTTTTCTTCGAAACAAATAGTTTTGAAATTATTTTAATCCGGCGAGAAACGCTTTGGGGGGGGGGGTGTGGATGGGTGTTAAAGTTCGTGACTTAGTTTTAGGGGTAGCACTACCATTAAATTAGGTGGAGCCAAGCTATTCTGCCTGGTTTCCAAACTTAACCATTTCTCCAAGTTGTAGCGATGTCTGCGATGTCTGTCATCATTTTGTCCCCCACTTCTCCAGGTCTGGGTGTGTGGGTGTATTTCAAACTGGTGTTTTGTAACATTGATCTCGAAACAGCTAAATAAAATTAGAAAGAACCTTCCAAAATGAAAAAAATAGCGAAAAACCTAATTTTTAGATGTTCCCGATATTCCAGGTGTTCACACGCTCCGTTGGATTAGGGGGTGTTTATATGGAGGAGGGCTTGGTAGCTGGTAGGGCTAGCCCTCTTGGTAGCTGGTAGGGCAGCCCTCTTTACCGAGATCCCGCCATTCAGTCAAACCATATGTAAAATTTGTTTTTGTTTATATGAGAGGAGGGCCAGCCCTCCTAGGCTAGCCTGGGAAGCAGGCGTTTAGGGGTTGGGGGGAGGGGTCGGGAACTAAACTCGCGGATCTCGCCTACGCCGGGCTGGAAATTTGCCATTTAAACGCACTCAAGAGGGCTGGCCCTCCTAGGAGGGCTGGCAAGTCAAAGCTCCGTACATGCAACAAAGTTGGTCTTCGCCCGTATATTTTAAGACACCTCTTTATTTCACAAGTTCTGTTTGTTCATACGTAGGTTTTACTTTTAAATTGAAAACTTTTACATGAGGCCAGCCGTTTACATGAGGCCAGTCTAACCACAGACTTCATTTGTTCATTTCAGCTCTTGTTTCATTTCAGCCATCGGCACAATCAGCCTGGCCCTTGGTTAGTTTCCTTGGTTTTATTCATATTAATATTGAGATTCCTAACTTACAACTCTTGGAACGTTTATGAGCTTGTTTTAATCATAAGCCGGATCAGATATAGCCATATGGACTTATAGTACGTATTCCATATAAGGTCGTATCGGACGGGACTGGAAAGAGCAAACGTTGCCCTAACAACACATTCTCTCCTTAAATTAACCATTATTCGTTCTGCTTTAAGGATAATCCGCCTAATGAGTTTCCTCACCCAATATTAACAGTTGTACTAACCTTCGTGCTAACAGTGTTATACAGTCTAGCTTTTCCGATTTTCTTTCGAAACTCCGTTTGCCGTGATAAATGTTATATCTGGTATATGTCGTCTGAAGGCCATATACGTACGCGATGAATCACGGTTTCAGTAATTCTGAGTGAATGTGTTTGACTACTGCGTGTACAAATTGTATATCATTATGTTCTTATGACATGTAGATCCTATTTGTTCGCGCAAAGCGACTTTTTCTATTGTCTTATGAACGCTCGGCTGAAACTGATTACCTATATCTATTCAATTTCACAATAGAAATGTCTGGAAACCGATTTTAGCGAGACGGTTTATGAGCCGGCTGAGTTGTGTCACTAAAATCTTTCTTCTACCCAAAAAAGATCATTTGATGATTAACTTTATGCTCTTCATACAGCCAAACAAAGCCAGTTCTGCTTTAAAATATCATTATGTAGGGTTTCTGTGACGGTAGCCTTGATAAGAACCTCGTTAAGCGAATCAGCCCGGCTAACCGGGGCTTAGAGAATGAACGCGAGTGATTTAATGTATGATTTAATGTGAGGGACGTTAAATCCCATAAATCATTCGCGTTTATTTTTTAATTGTTCCATGGTTGGGACGACGCAGAAATGTAAACATATTGTTCGAGAATTCATCTGCAGCTAAGACCTTTTGATTGAGGCTGATGACTAACTTAGGGAATACTAATCTGTAAATATGAGGTATATAGCACTGCCGAGTGTCTTTGACCATTTGTATTGGATAAAATTATTTTTAAATATGAAGTTATAAATCGTATGTTTTTTCAATATTTCAATTACATGGCAACCGGGCTAGCGCGGTTTGCCGGGCAGTTCTCGCAACCGAGATGAAATTCTTCATGTGATCGATTCATCTCGGCAAAGCGGGCTGGGAGTTTTATAACGCATGCATCGTATTCGTTTCCTTGCAGTTCAGCTAAGCCTAAGCGAAAACCAAGACTGTATCGAAAGATAAGGCTTCACCCCCTGAGATTTTGATATTTAAATGGGACATGGACATGGTCAGTCATTTTCTTCAGGGCAAATGGAGTACCATGAAAACTCCGACTTTATAATGCCGACAAATCCAAACAATACGAAGCTGCATGTGAGAGCGTCGTTGGCAGATAGGTACGAAGATATTGAACTGATTTCCCATAAGTGCAGAAGATGATAACCGAGAAGATTACCTTCAAAGCATTGAGATACAGAAGAAGCGAAGAGAAAATAAAAGAGCTTCGACAAGGTTTTAGTATATGATGCTGACAGCAGGAACCTTAGCGACAAAGCATTTTACTTCACTCGATTGCTCCATGTAATTACCCCCTTAGTGTCGGAAAAAGTATAAACCAATGTAGGCAGGGAACTATAAGGCCAAATAGAAATAAATGTGGTGTTCTGGTTTCCCAATCGACCCTACTTCTTCCACCCGACCTTAAACTTTTCGACCCTCAGCCATTTCGCTGAAGTAAAAAATCACATCGAAGTGAAGGCTCTGCACTTCGCTGTTTTCCATCTGGCAAAGTTCAATACTATAACTCTTGCCAGATGCAAGAGGATGAAGATGTGTTTTTAATTTGAAATAACTTAATTTGAATCACATGCCAACTTATGCAATTGTCACCATTCTAGGAAAAAACAAGATGTTAGCTATTCGACGGCTATTGTCCAAAATTGTTCTTATAAAAAATATTAAAGCCGAGCTACCTACCCTAAATTTTTTCAAGATGCAACCGGAACCACACAATTTCAAAGAGAATATAGGAACAATTTGAACAAACATTATATCCATCCTATTTTCGACATAATCAATCGAATGGACTCGACTGACTCGGCTTATTTATTGAAAACTGCAGAAACCAAGATACACTAGTACAGAATAATTCCACTCAATAAGACTCTTTAATCACAAATACAATGCAATTTAAAATCAGTTAAATGTTGTACCTTTCAACATAAGCCTTATAATATTCTGAATCAGTTTTAATATAGTAATTTATATAATTAAACTTATTTTAACAGACATTCGATGTCCTGCACATTTAGAACAAAACATCAAAATACACCTGTATAGTTACAACTTCATTGAATATAGTTCGTATTTTTGTCTATTACTGCACCTATCAACTCCATAAGAGCTACAACTGTTGCATTAATCAACTAAATGCTTAAACATTTCACATAAGAACCAACTAAAAAGGTCGAAATATTCGACATAAAAACACGTGTAAGGGGCCGTCGACAAATAGATTTCGTCCCTCAATCGCGGAATTGCCACTCAGTTGTGTTCTTCTTGCTTCCTTGTAGTCACTTACTCAGTAATAAATTCCTTGCTTTGGTAAGTAAATACTCTGGAACATCTACTACACAAACACTAAAGTCAGATTGCGTCCGCGGTTTTCAATTTAATCACGGATTCAAGGCTAACCCCCTCCCCCCATCGCGGAACAAATTCGCGATTGCGGGACGAAATCTATTTGTCGATGGCCCCTAATCATAGAAAACAATAACAAAAAAATGCCTGATACAAGCTACTAAAAGTTACAACCAGTAACATACTGGATGTAACAACATTGCATGGGTATACCATGGTTCAACAAAAAAAACTTTTCTTAACATTGGGCAGCCTCCACCAGACTGAAGTCGTCATCTGGCACCACTGCATTTAGACCATCAAACACAATGTCGTCGAAGTCGAGGGTAGCCAAGTCTTCATCACCAAACAGCGAGTCACCAGATGAGAACACATCAGGATCTTCAATTGACAACGTTTCTGATTGCAACGAACCCACAGGACTCGAAGGAACCTTATCTTCAGCAGCAGGCACCTCATGCGATTTCTCCACGCTATCTGTGGGATTGTAGCCCAGTACGGATTCGATGTCACAAAGAAAGCGATAAACATACCGTTTACCGTGAACTTTTGAGATGATATTTTTATCATAATAGTAACGGAGCCCACGACTCAACTTCTCATAATTCATCTTGGGCTTATTTTTGCGCTTTCCCCACATCTTGGCAACATTTTCCGGATCGAGCAACTTGAACTCGTAAGGTTCTTCATAAGTCCACCCAACGTCGCTGGCGTGTTCTGGACTCAAAAGTAATTCCAAAAGGAATTGCCACAGTTGTATAGGTCCATTGCCTATACAACGAAAAGTCACTACGTAGTTTAGTTTAGATTTCGTAACACTGAAGATAATAATCAAATATAAACATTGCTGTCATAATTTCGGAATTTTTTTGAAAAACTCTACCTACCGTTGTACTGCACTAGTGGTTTCGGGCCCCTTTTTCGTCCACTAGTGCGTGCTGGCAAAGTTGATGGCACGATAGGACGTTCTGTATGAACAGGAGAGTTTGGCTGACCAGGCGAGCTCTGTGGGGAAAGTTCTAATAAAGAAAGAAATAAGATACGTTAAGGGCCCGTTTCAGACGCCAAACTTTTCAGAGTAGAAACTATTATTCCAATTTAGGTCGACCCAAACAATAAAATTTCGCCTGTTGATTCTGACGCCGAACTTCAGCCGAGCCGAACTTAATTCTAGCCGTAATACCTGCCTGAGCCAGGAAAAATTAAAAGAAAGTTCTAATCCAGCCTAATACGTTAGGTTCGGATATGGAACGTTCTGCATGGGAGGTCTTGTTATTGAAGAATTGATGCTACTGATAGACAACGATTACAGATAAATTTACATATTATCAACAAAACACTTAAGTGTCACTAACCTTCAAAACTTGTTGGTGACAAGCTATGCATGCTGTCATAGTCGGAGGTTTCGGAAGGGCCAGGGGAAGGGCGACGAGTTAGCTCCACCAGAAATTGATCAGCATTTTTAATGGTGTTAGTGGTTGGCACAACCTCTGTTAGATCTAGGGTGGGCTCTTGTGCAGGGACCACATGATCCTGATGCATCTCAGCATGTCTGAGAAATTCCTGAGTTTCATTATAATCTAACAACAGAAAATGAAAAGGAAACATAGTTTTTGGTTATGGCTAAAAGCGTTGACCCAAAAGAATCTTTCTTGATCCTAATCCTGATCCTATCCTGATCCTAACCTAGCCACTACAGTAACCCTAAATGACTGGATCGACTACAAAGGTACTTTTGAGACATCCTTTTTAGTTAACCCCTCCCTTAGAGTTTTAGCAGACTGGCATGTCGAGACAAAAACGTCTTAAATTTAAATAAAGAATCAACTGTTTTATCTCATAAAGAAAATATATTATACCTGCACAAATCGTTTGTAGTGATTTCCACAGGATTTCACCAGTTACAGCTGATGTTTTAAAACACAGGTTTCTCTTCGTGAGTTTACAAAGAGCCTTTCCATCAACAACTTGGTCACCAATGTCATCAAAAAAGTTTTTGATTTCAAGGTCAGTCAGGTTAAATTTTAGGTAAGCCCAACTTAGCCACTGACAAACATCTTCTGGTGACCAATCTCTTGGATCTAAGCGGAAAATAAAGGAAAATATGAAATACCTTCAAAACTAAAGGTTGGGACACATCATGCGACAAATCATGGGAACGTGTCCTGGGACATGTTGCAGGGACAAATCCCGTCGTATGCACGATGTCGTATACACCATACATGTCTCATCGTATAAACAGCAACTAGTCCCTGCGACAAAATTAAAATAATCCAATGAAAGAACGTTATTTTATTTTCATTTTCCTTCTCTGACATGTCCCCTCATTGTCTTCAACAGGGGAAATGTCCCCGCAACATGCCCCCGCGATTTGTCGCCTCCTGTGAAGACCTTGACGTCTGCACGCAGGCAAACGTGGCCAGATGCCAACTCCTTGGCTCCACCTACTTAGATGGGCGTATCACTAAGAGGGGGTATACCTTAATTCATTAAAAAATACCCCTCTCGTTATTACGTCATTGCAATATTGGAGGCAAGTTGACTCAGCACTGGCGTTGAAAGCGAAAGCGAAAGACAATTTGATTAAATCCATGTCTTAAAAGGTTGATAAAAAACGTCGCTTACCATCAGGGATGCCAATTGTCTCCCAACGAAATGTTTGAAACATGGAGTCGACTGCAAGCGCGACACAATGGGCTGAAACAAAAAACACGAGTTAGATTTGAAAGTGAAAGTAAAATTTGGCCTCGAACTTTCCGTTTAAGATTAGGTATATAGATTTGCTACTTCGAATTAAATTTCAAGGAGTCGAGAAACACAAAGTTGAGAAATACACACCTTGTGGTACATAAAAGGACTCGTCAGGAACTCCTTGTAAGAGCGCTTTCAAGTCGTAAATTTGTGACATGTCAAAAGGAAAACTCTATATCAAAAAGACATAAACAGAACTTGTTAGCAGAAGACAAAATACCCTCAACGACGATGCTCAATTTGAGTATGTTCACACGTAGACATAGCTGTATATATTTCCATGACGTATATCGTCTTAAAGTCGTGAAAATAAGAAACAACAAGCTGTTGGTTTATGGCAATTTAAGACGAACGATTTCAACTCCTTGTTGATAACATTAACAGTCAAAGGAGAGCAACACTTTTTGCGTGACTCTCTCCGCCTTAGAATCAGGCATTTTCGTTACAGATTTTGTGACGCAGCTACAATTAAACCTCACGCGCGATAACAACGTTGGCCACAATTTGCACTAACATGATCGAAATCTAACAATAAACGAAATCTGAATTCGTTAGATAAGTTACTCACCATTTTTGAGAATCGTGAAAGCTTTCTTTCGGTTCAGCGAAATGACTACTACCAAGAGCAAAGTTTGAAACCAAATAATGAGTTGTGCTTGCAAGCACGAAGATATAATTGAAAAACAACTGGCACGTGATATCATGTGACACGGAACACAATGGTGATTGGACCAAATTTGCATTGACGTCAATGGGAGGGGTTGTCAAGTGCTAAGTGATGACAGATAGATAAGTGGCACGGTTGGAGAATTTAAAAACATCTAAAGCCGTAACGTATATTGATTAAACCGTAATTAAAAAATATAATTCTGTGTTAAACAACTCAAATCCTAAGTTGAAGGAACGTTGATTCTACGTTGATTCTTAGCTTACTGCGTATTGATGAGAGGAAATTGCTTTGATTATGTATCAAATTATGGTTGCTGATATCGGTAGCATTTAATTTTGGTAAATGTAATTGAAAACCGAAAATTGTCCTTTGGGAGTTCATTTAAATTGTCAGAAAGAATAGTCGTAGAAATCAAGCATAAGCTCTACAATTATTCAAAGCAGACTGAAGTAACTTCAAGACAGTTGCTACCCCCTGCTAACCCATTGTTTTTGTAATTTTAATGAAAGGAAAAGGACACACCCAGCTTTGCATGCAAATAACGATGTTTTCCTCATTCCGATATGTTTTTCTTTCAAGCACGTGTTATGACAGATGTGCAAAAAATGATATAGAATTACAAAACACATTGCAAATCGGCGAAACTATATGCTAATTATTCTATGGTGTTCCGTGATATTTCAATGATTCAACTCAATTATCAGGTTCGGTCAACTCAATAGTCATTTAGAAAACTATTTCACAGAAAGGAAAAAGAAAAATCCCAAGAACTACCTGCTGGCAGAGTGACAGCGATAGGAATGAGGACTCTAGGGAGCGGTAATTATTTATAGTGTGGTGGGGGTGCGTAATTTTCCTAATAACCTCTCCTTCAGATGTCTGAAAAACATTGTAATCCCTCCTTCATTTTAACCCCTCCTCTGTGAGGCAGGAAAGGGTAAAATAGCAAAACCTTATTTTGTGTTTATATTGAGAATGATTTCATTCAATTTGTTGCACAACATGCTGAACAATGCCTCTGTTGATCTCTTCTTTATTGAGTACGGTACTATATAACAAACATGAAAATGTTTGTCCTACACCGTACTTCACCAATATTTTTGTTACCAAAATACAACCCCTCATTCAGCAACCCTTAAAATCTCGTAACCTGCCCTACCATGATACCATCCTATAAATAATGACTGCTCCCCTAGATTTCCTGACATGATTGAGTATAAAACACCAGAGGAGTCTTTCGTTGAAAATATATCCGTAACTAAAAAATAACCAGGAATTACGTCAAATGGGAGATCGTGATGCAAGTCGTGCCGCGACATCCGGTTATCCGAAATATTTACAAGTAGATACTCACGCTGATATGCGGCTTCCCTTTGACTCTTTGAATAAAATGGCAGCTGTCAGCATTCTCTATCTCTCAAGATCTTTAATTTGGTTCTTTTTTGCAATTCAACATACGTCAATATATATATATATATATATATATATATATATATATATATATATATATATATATATATATATTATATATATATATATATATATATATATATATATATATATATATATATATATATATATATATATATATATATATATATATATATATATATATATATATATATATATAACTACAGACGGTACCGTTTCGGCCTTTTGGGCCTCATCAGTGTAGTGCTGATGAGCAGGATGAAGGTAACTGCTATTATATATATATATATATATATATATATATATATATATATATATAATATATATATATATATATATATATATATAGCAAAGTGAAAAGTTGATAAACTGCCAAGATTTTTAGTGACGAAATATACTGACGTTTCGAGCGGAGCCCTTCATCAGAGTATTAAAGAGCTCTTCATCTCGTCTTACTCTGATGAAAGCTCCACTCGAAACGTCAGAATTTCGTCACTAAAAATCTTGGCAGTTTACCACCTTTTCACTTTGCTATATATATATATATGCTATATATATATGCTATATATATGCTATATATATATATATATATATATATATATATATATATATATCGCCTGAAGATCGCCTTGCGTGAAACTGACAGTTGCGGCTTTTATCATTTTGAGGTAAGACCACTTTCACTATATATTCGCTCTACAGTACCTTTATGGTATTGAGCACTTTCAACGTTCCGTGAACAACATCACATTCGTTTTAGTATATATATATATATATATATATATATATATATATATATATATATATATATATATATATATATATATATATATATATATATATATAATATATATATATATATATATATATATATATATATATATATATATATATATATATATATATATATATATATATATATATATATATATATATATATATACATATATATATATATAACATCAAACGCGATTTCACCTGATGAGTGTGGTAAGCTTTGCTTGCCATACGAAACAAATTTGTAGTGAATAAATGTTTAAATGAAGTGACTCAAGTTTGTCTTCTTTGTTATATATATATATATATATATATATATATATATATATATATATATATATATATATATATATATATATATATATATATATATATATATATATATATATATATATATATATATATAGTTAAATAAAAAGACAAGCTTGAGTTACTTCATTGAACTTTAATCACTACAAAATTGTTTCGTATGGCAAGCGAAGCTTACTGCACACTCCTCAATCACCTGAGGAGTGTGCCAGGTAAGCTCTGCTTCGCTTGCCATACGAAACAATTATTGCACAGCAAATGATTGTTGGTGTAACCATAAAACAAACATTGCTGGGCAATAATTTTTATCTTTTCCATTGTACATAAATCATGTCGCAAAAAGCACGCGTTGACCTGCACCTATACTGACCATGTGTTGACCACTTGTATTCTTTGTCACTTTGACAATGAATTTTTCGTGAAAGAATAACCTGTAAATTTCTATTAACACTGTTCATTATCGACATCCATTAAAAATCGCGCTAAAGTAAAGTATTAACAACCGCAGTCGCTATAGCCGCTGTATGACCAATAAATAATATGCATAGTTACCCAGTGGAGATGTTAATCTTTTTAGACGCCCGTTTGTCTGAGAATAAAATAGTTGAAATTAATTAATTATTGTTATAACAGTGAACTTCTGCTGGTCTCAATTATCTAAGCTTTGTGTGGGAGTTTGATTGTATACCTGAAAGCATGTTGAGAATCTAACACGTCTGGTCTAAACCCGAGCTTTAAGCTTATTTAGCAGGAATGAGTGTTGTTGAATTTTTCACGCACCTATACGTTTTCCAAAATCGAAACAAAATTGTGGTCACACTCCAACCGCCCACTCCACTCCCCAAAAAACAACTTTATGAACAAACTATCAGTCACACCAAACGTGTTTGCGACGGCCGGGTGTTGAGTGACTATATAGTTGTCTTTGTTTTGTTTTGTTTTGAGGTTAATATGTCCAGACAGGCACACTTTCCCCATAACAGCTATATATTAGTCTTGAGAGCAGGTATTCTTGTTCTAGGGCAATACTAACAGAACTCGAAGTATATAAAGAAGGTTTATTTTAACGAAAATAGAATACTCTACTTTTAGAGTTGGTTGACTGCCCAAATAGCACGCATGTAAGCGGTTTAACGTTTGAAGTGAAGGTGCAGTCGTCAGAGTGAAAGTGTTTACTTTAACGCTTTCCGTTTATATCACCGCGTTATGACACATTGATTAAATCATAAAAGCAAAACCAATATCGGTCACTGTTGTTTTCCATCATGAATGACAAGCACCTGAACGACATTGCATATATTAAATTAACAACGCGTGAGCAGCTGTTGCATATCCTTTGTGACCACACGGAATAACATTTACAATCAAAGCTAGCTTCATTTAGCCACTCAGCAAATACTTTACCGCATGTTATAACATTTAAGATTCTAATGATTTCCCTTTAGTAATACATTTCTGTGATGAAATATACGGACAAAATATACGGGAAAATGTAAGGAAATATACGGACAATCAAGGCCGTCAATGCTATAGAGTATAGCCAGCATCATTTCTGCTGGTCAACAAACCATAACTTGCAAATCATATCGTGCGTCTTTTCATATAGGCGTGATAATGCCCAAATAATAAAGGACAAATGAACCAAATCTATATTTTTATGATTTTGCTATAAATTGCCTGCAAAAAGTGCCAGAATTCCACCCCACCAAAAAAAACCCCAATTGGGGTGCAGTTGCCTCCCCTTACCCCCGCCTTCTGCACCTACGCGTTTTTTGGGGTGAGGGTTATTTGTATATTAAATATCCTGAACAGAAATTATTAAGGGCCTGGAGATTCCGAGGGTGTAACCACGACATCCGATGTCATCAACATTGATTGTTTACGAACGTCCAATATAACTTTCATGGGTATAACTATATATTATTATATTATATAAAAAAGTAGAATGCCGAGATTTTTAGGAACGCCCTTCATCAGAGTATTCGTTCCTAAAGATCTTGGCAGTTGACCAGTTTTTCACTTTGTTATTATATATTTATACAATAGTCGGCAGTTCACCACCTTTTCGCTTTGTATATATATATATATATATATATCATATGTATAAATGGACAAAAAATATATATATGATAAATATATAAATAATGTATCTATAATGTATAATATATCATGTATATATATACACTTATATATATATATATATATATATATATATATATATATATATATATATATATATATATATATATATATATATATATATATATATATATATATATATATATATATATATATATATATATATATATATATATATATATATATATATATATATATATGTATATATATATATATATATATGTATATATATATATATATACATATATAATTATATAATATATATAATATATATAATTATATATAATATATAATATATAATATTTAATTTCCAGCCGGAAGACCTTGAAGTTGCATTTTTCGCAACTGGTCCCGGTTTGGTCTTAAAATGTATATATTCCAACACTCGAAATTTGCCTTCACCAGAAATCCTTAGATCATGTAGTTTAATCGAGTGAAATGCCAAATATTACTTGTAATATACCCAGAATCTTATCCCGTGATTAGGCTCTCGGCAGCAGCCACCGTTGCTCAGTGCAGTCATGCGCTAGCATCGCAGTCGCGAGTTCAATTCCAGTATATATATTATATATATAAAACCATGAAGAGAAAACTTATTTATTCTCTAAACCAAATTATAAATTCAATAATATTACAAAAATTCAGTTTGTTTACCTGGTAATCTGGTACAAATGATGCGCTAATAGATATGGGAATGGAGGAGAATGATACGATATCGTATAAACTGAATTCCTTTATTCCTAGGGGGCTTAATCTTAGGATTTTTTAATATTTGTAATATTTCATCTTATTTTTAACTGACTGTTGTCCACTTTAAAGTATTTACAAATTTCCGAAATGCGCAACACAACAGAATCAGCGCCGGGTTGCCAGACAAGTTGCATGATAATTTGCATAGTGTAACCTGAGCTTAAAGGGTTAAAACTTTCGGCAAATTGAAAACAAAATCTATTTAGTTAATGAAGAAAGTGATATTTCTCACATATGGCATTAACAAGCAAAAGCGACTTTCAATATTTAAAACACAGTCATTTTGTGACCGACAACCTGTCATGGTGAATTTGGAGATGTTGTGTCGGAGATTTTTGTCGATGGAGACGCGGTCTCCCCCTTATAATAAAGGGGAACAAAAATGTAGCGGACCAGAATGGGGTGACAAACGTTCCGACAAAATGTTGTCAAAGTCAAGCCTATACGGTCAAGCAACGTTCTACTATAAAACGACCAATCGCATTGGCGTACGTGCAACCATTAACGAATCGTAAATAATGAATGATTTCCCTATAATATTTCCCCTTTCTTGGCCAGCCCGCATATAATATTCACCACTCCTCTTTTGATGTAAAAGGACATCCTGGCCATGCTAAATACGTCACCAGTCTGTGGCGGATTTTCCTTGCAACTGTAGTCTCCCTCGCAGACGGTTCTCCTGGACTGTTATTCAATTATATATTCTGAAGATACTTTACATAGTGGATTCAATTATCGCATAATTAACACAAAGCGTGAAAGCAACGCATGCTCTATAGTTTTTGTTTTACTATAATCAATCTAGCTGTTGGTGCACTATATAGTTAATGACGTCAATTATATACAACATGACATCTCTCGCTTCCGGCGGACGACCATAGACGATATCGTTACGTAGAGAATTAAGAGTTTTATAGAATTAAGAGAATTAATAATCTTATGTTGGCTCTGGAATAGAAATAAACACAACACATATTGCTGTTATCGTAATCGTCGTAAACATTTCTCGAAAACTTAAAAACCTTGTAACCAAAGCTCGTTTAAAATTACAGTTACCACATGAGCAAATGACTTTGCGATAACCACCAACATACAAGGCCAAACATCAAACCGCTATCTTGAAAACACTCGGGTCGCAAATACGTACGTTTGTAGCCGGCCTGGCAGCCCTGCTTATCATTAATCTTATAATGACTGCATCTTTAACCAGATTAATGGTGACTTGGATTTCAGAATTATTTGTCCTTGTATATTGGTGATAATGTCTTGTCGTGTCAGTCATTTGCCTTAAAAACGTGTAGTTAGCGTGATCACTTCTTAATAGAAAAAAAACATATACACAATTACGTTTGAAGCATGGTAAGAGAACATGTCCTTATATGGAGAGCTGTTGTTTGAATTGTGATATACGAATAGCTTGGCGATACATGGACGAGTCGTCAAACTCAAATAGCTGAGAGTATTTAGAATGACTTGATATTGACTATGGATGGCGCGATTTATTTGCGAGAATGAAGAAGACTGATATCGATTTTGCCTTGTTAACACTTTTGTGTGCAATAAAATGCATTCCGAATTATCCAAAAACGCGGTGACAATTACGCACAGGCGGTAGATTATTTTTCAATGAGCGATGACGCACACTGAAGCGGTCATAACAAAAGCAAAATGGTTGGATGACTCACAAAGGCATTCCGTATAAACAAATGCACAATATACACAATATATGCACAATTAGGCTTATTACTTATAATATATACAGAATCTTATCATTTATGGTGAAGGAAATTTCGAGTGTTGGAATATATACATTGATTTTAAGACCATTGTAAGATTCTGGGTATATATTATAAGTAATAGTTTGACATTTCACTCGATTAAACTACATGTGCTAAGGATTTATGGTGAAGGAAAATTTCGACTGTTGGAATATACATTTTAAGACCAAGATATTAGGTTTATTAGTTGTTTTGAAAAGAGAGAAATCTCGTTCCGTCGTGCTCATGCAGAAAGAACCGAATCATGAGTTAGAGCCTGCATTTACATGACGTCAGATCGAAATTTAAATCCGATTGGATAACTCGATCCGCTCAAGAAATAGTGTCTATTTCTTTTTTTGTCTTGAAAAGTCCGATAGCGGGCTGCGATGACCTGAAGTCATCGGTTTCATGTAAACAAAACATACTTCATGATTCAACAGAAATAGTTGAAACTTTAGGCCGATTCACTTTTCGATCGAATTGCATGAGATTTCAATCCAGCCTCTTATAAACAGTGCCATATATGCTAATATGCAGACATTTTGTACTTGTTGTTTGTAAGAACGTAGCGATATGGCTGCCTCATCTGCAGGCTCTTCCCGAGAAATTCTGCGGCAGGAAGGGAGGAAAATCGGGAGTGTGCAGGCTAGGTGCGGCGCAAGCAAAATTGGGCTAACTTTTCGAGATGTCGTAAGTAACCAGGCCTTATCCAAAATGGCAGCCAATATATTGGGGTTAGAAAACTCGTTATGCGAGGATTAGGATCTTTGTTTTTTTTGGGTTAGTGGTTGTTTACATGGTTAAGTGACAAAATTCTGACGATAATATAGCTCCCCTTTTAGCTAATACGGGCGACCATTTGGAATAAGGCCTGGTTACACATGAAATTTCAAAAAATGAGCCCAAAATATATTGTTCTGCGCGGCGCAAGGCTAGCCTTCCCTTCCCGTCGTTCCTCACGCGCCTTTAAATTTCCGCTCTTCTAATTTGTAGGTGAGCGGCTGGGGACAAGGCAGGACATATACGATTCAGTGCAATCTTTACGACAACTGCAGAACTGTTTTAAAAATAGTTTTTTCCTAAGCTTTCGTCGGTTTAACTCCTAACACATCTTCCATAAGTGTATGTAGCTAGGTTGATATAAATTTATTGTGTTGTATTGTTTAATATTATACTGCCCTGATTTCTTGTATTTTATCCGCCTTTATGTATAATTGTATTTATATACTATGATATATTTGAAATGTAAAATTACTGTAATTCACCTAATTGGTGCGAAAGTAGTTTATTAAACCTTCATTATTATTATTATTATTATTATTATTATTATTATTATAGAGTTCAAATTAAACTCTGTTACAGCAGAGGTTTTTTAAGCGACAACGCTATTTAAAGACATTGATGCCGGACACGTACATTTAGTGAATGGCGTTTGAATCATCACGCATTTTAGGGCTTTTAGGTGTTTTTAGTTATTAGTGAGATTTATAATTGTATATTTATATAAAGTATTTCAATAAAAATTGTTATTTATTATTATTATTAATATTATTATTATTATTATTATTATTATTATTATTATTATTATTATTATTATTATTATTATTATTTTATTTTCTTATATAACCTAGTATTCATATTTGTAAATAGCTTAACTGATTGAATTGATTAAAATTTTTCATTATTATTATTATTATTACTAGAAATACGTGTACGCAACAACCCCTCGCCCGCCGTCATAGCGTATGGTGCTTATATAGTTATTTTACTTAAAATAGATAATCCATTAATTTGCCAATCGAATGGACTTATAGTAGACACTACATGTATCTCTGAGAGCCTTTAAACTATCAAGCTTGCATGTGTTGTACTTGATTAAGATTTGTTCGATATGTAAAGCCCGGATCCTCACTGTGATGTCACACTGTATAATAACTTACTGAAAAAGCATGTATATATATCTTTGGAATTATTAAATCAAAGCACTCAAAACGTAAGTAACTTCGTATGTTTAGTATCATGGGATTACACACTTTCATAATTTTATTACATAATCCCAAAACTGTACTTAGGCTTCTTCAATAAGTCATTATGCAGCGTGATGTCAAAGTGAGGACATTTACATATCAAACAAATCTTAATATCTAAAGATCTAAGTGAGATTATGGAAGTAAATGCCAATCTTTATAATTAATTATTGTTCTTTCAAGTAAGAGAGTTTATTTCAAACTGAATTTTTCAGTCTATATAATATAAACACTTTAAGTATTAATACTACCATTGGTCTAGTGACCAATGGTAGTATTAATACTACTAGCTGCGTCAATCTCGTACCCAGGGCATTTTGCCTTCCACGGCGAAAGGTCGGCGAAAATGGCCCTGGGATCGGCTGGTCCATTCTATAATGCGATTGGCTTGTCATACAACTCAATTAATTCAGCCGATTATAATTTGTTCATCTAAATCTGAATGCTGTCTTCAAATGTTACAGCAAATTAGAAGTGATAGCTTTCGTTAAATTGGATATATGCTTCTTCATACCTTTTGTAAGAGATAACCATGGATGTATGTGGATTATTAAGCCGACGAATGCTCACATGAACAACTCTGAACTCTAGCTAGCATTGAATATTTCTCAACTATTCAGGTCAACAAGTAGACAAAGGAAATGGGACAAAGACCACAAGAATTATCATATCTAAACACCCAGAAATTTTGGGTGTCATGTGACCAGCCGATCCCAGGGCCATTTTCGCCGACCTTCCACCGTGGAGGAAAAATGCCCTGGGAACGAGGTTGATAGCTGCGTAAGACACCAATTGTTTATGATTTAAATAATTAACTTACAGTCAGTATTATGTCAGCTATTTAAAACATCTGTGATAATGCACCAATCGCTATAGGTTGTGGATGACCAATGGTGCATGAATAACACTGATAATTATTGATAAATATTTTACTCCACTGGAAAACCTCTATTATGTCATATTTATTCGAATTGTAATTAACACAATAGCCTATGCAACATTATGTATTATTTAAATTATATCAGTACTTGTTTAACACATTCAGGATGACATGCCCTTTACCTTCTTACAGGCATTGTTGCAAGTGAGCTGACACATGTTCAATTTCCCTAACATTTCCCCCTAACACAGTGAGATGTATACATCAACCTACCAATCATAAAATACCGTACAATCCCGCTTATAAGCCCTCTAGTTATTCGCCCCTGTTTGTCAATTCAGAAAATACCTTCTGATTTAATACAAGGTAATTACGCCCACACAGATTGCCCAGCATTTATTTGCCATTAGCACCTTTCCTAGCAAAAATAACAAAAAATCAGAGAATAAAAATAAATAATAGATAAAAAGTTATGGCAGCATTTTGTATCTCACTACTGACAAATCATTTGAGGCTGCTACATAACGTGTGTAGCAGGTTTTGCTACTGTATATAATATATAATACATGCAGGCATCATTTTTCACATTATTCAGATAAATTCTAGCTAGTATTTGTTACTGTTCTTAGTACATTTTTCTTAATTGACTATTAAGCAAAAACTTGAGTAAAAAAGTGCCAACAGTTTGCCTGTTATGCATTTTGAAACATTTTTTCTATATACCGTTTATAATCTCTCCCACTCAAAACCCCTTTGGAAGTAAGTTGTATAATCCCAAGGCATATAAACAGATTCTACGGCCGGCATATATATACAGGTTTATAAACATATACCGCACCTTCAAAAAAAACTCTGAACACATTTGCTTGGTTTTTAATGTATTGGGACCCTGCTCCTTTATCAAAATTACACATTAGTTACAAAAGTGAAGCCCTATTTATAACTCAGATTACAAGATAATGATATTCAAAAAAAGTCTCTCAGGTTCAGATCCATGGGAATAAAGCTGTTTTATTTATATGTCCAGAATCATATTTTAATGTCCCAATTTAAAAAAATGCACATATAAATGCTCTCCTGGTGCACGCCCAATTAGTGTTGCCAGATTTGTTGATGAAGGTAATACTTTTAGTTCGAGTGATCGCACATATTATATTAATTTTACATTTGATTGTTTGTAAGAAATGTAATAAAATCTATGTTGGTTGTACTATGTCCTTCAGAAAGCACTTCAACAAGCTAGAGGGAGACCGGCATTGCATGTGCTATTCCAAGGACAATAGTGTTTATCCAGAAACACTAGGTCTATAAACCTGTACAATGCATGTTTACACTACTCAATGCGCCCATTCGATGCTTTGGTCCAGAGGTTCTGCAACTTCTACGCCGCCGCCGCCCGCTTTCAGTTGTTTTTTTGGGGGGACCGGGAAAAACATTGTCGCACTGGCGTCAATTTAAATTTAAACGCCAAATGTAACCACCAAAAAGCCGTCGCAATCACAATTCCTAACCCTAATAATCCTAACTTAACCCCCTTCGACTGCCAATTATCCCTCTCTAACCCCAATTTTCCTTTGTTACCACGGCAACAATAAAGGATCGTACACCATACATACAAATATATATATATTTCGACATAAAGGCTACTTTCACTTCCCCTTGCATAAAAATGCGCGGGGAAAATTTCTGGTCGAGATTAGGGCCTTCGGTATTAAGGCATGGCTCTTGCTTCGACACTGAAATATCCTATTTTCCAAAGATTTTCTCCAAACTAAGTCAAACTTACCAAACATATTTATCATACAGTAGGAACTAATTTACGGTTTTTTTTCCATGACAACACGGTCACGTGACTCATTGGCGGCCATGTTGGATGAAAACTTAAAACGTTCTTGATGCACGCGAATATATATCATTTAAATAATTAAACAGCGTAATTTGATGCAAATATTGATTTAGTTTATCAAGCTAAGTTGCAAGATTGTATAGCTTTACCGTAAATGGAAACTATTAATAATAATCCAACAGGCTCCGGTTGGACGTGATCTCGGTGTTGCTGTTGATAGACATCTAAAATTAAACACTCATGTAAATAATATAATTTGTAAATCGGCCACTTTGGCTATCAGAAATATCGGCAAGATCAGGAAATATTTGAGTAAAAAGGACTGTGAGAAGTTGGTGCATGCATTCATAATATCAAAACTTGACAGCTGTAATAGCATCCTATATGGCTTACCAGAAGCTGAATTGAGCAAGTTACAGCGAATTCAAAATACAGCTGCTAGACTTGTTGCAGGGGTTAAAAAATAGGTCCGCGATGCGAACATATGGGTACCGCATGGAACATTAATGCCTGAGTCAGCCTTGTCAATGAGTAATGAGCATGGGGTGTGACGAAAGTTTTTTATGATTTTATTTCAAAGAACACTTAAACATGCTTTTTGATGTGTTATCCCATTCTTGAATTATTAAGCTTTATGTAATTTGAGCTGTAACGTCACAAGATGGACACACAGCATTACAACGTCAGCTCAAGTTACATGAAGCGTCATAACTCAAGAATGGCATATGATACTAAAGTCATGTTAAAGCTATTTTTCATTATTTTACGTGTTCTTTCAAATACAATCATAAAAAACTTGGGTGAATTTTCATTTCATAGACACGTACTTGTACTGATAGATTGATCAAGGCAAACATCACAATATTTGTTATAGAGTAGGGGGTAGAGGGTGCATAAACCAGGTGTTGAAACTTTCTTATGGTGGATTACTAAAAAGTGCTGTTGGTAAGCTAAGTGGCAGATTTAAAGTGCCCCTAACCTCAAAATGTTTTATTGTCTTGTTTGGAAGAACTTTTAAAATGATAAAGTAACTTCTTTTGAAGATTTTCGTTTCTTTGCTTTCTTTTTGAGATATAACAGTTTGTTTGATATGCAAATGTCTGGAATTTCGTCACACATGCATTGTGACTTATTGGAGAAATGTGTATATCTCTTTCATTCTCGAAAGAAATCCTTTAAAATCAAGAAGTTTGGTGTTGTGGGAGAAACGCACACACGTGTTATTGACACTTTAGTGTTTTTATTTCATGAACGCAAAGATATATAACATTCTCTGATAACTCATTATGCATGTGTGACGAAATTCCAGATATTTGCATATCAAACAAACTGATATATCTCAAAAAGAAAGCGAAGAAGTTAAAATCTTCAAAAGAAGTTACTTTATCATTTTAAAAGTTCTTCCAAATAAGACAATAAAAAATGTTGAGGTTAGGGGCACTTTAAAGGGATATGGCAATATAAATTAACTTTGTCTCATTTGAAAGAACTCGTAAAATGGTATAAGAAGACCTTTTACAATTTTTCTGTATCTTTCTTGGTTTTTGAAATATTTCAGATAATTATGACAAAAGACAGTCTACAATCCGCCATCTTGTTGTAGTATTTGACCTAATTAACTAGGAAATTGGTGAGGTCACAAGCCGGGTAAACCTGATGAAACTACTCCATAGGTGACCGAATTCCGCGGAAGGCTTTTTAAAATGTTGTGGGCCAATTGAAAATAGAAATAGTGCAACATAATCGAGTTTCTGGCTCATAATGTCGTAAGGTTGGCAAGATAAAAATTTCACTTTACCCTACTTATGACGTCACATGCATATCGAAAATAATTCCAAGATGGCGGACGGCACGCTGTCTTTCGTCAAATTATTTCGAAAACCAAAAAAGATAAGGGAAAATTGTAAAAGGTCTTGTTATACCATTTCACGAGTTCTTTCAAATGAGACCAAGTTAATTTATATTGCCATATCCCTTTAACTAAATCAGCTGATAATAAATTTGTAAATGAATTTTTAAGACAAACATAGGTTCCATAATGACATGTCATGGATAAACCAGTTAATGATTCACTATATGTTAAGGCATACGTTTTCTCATCTAATAATATACTATGTTAGCAACATCTGTCAACAAAAAAATTTCACAGAAACTTTAATACAATTGCTGCAGAGAGGAACTATTCTATAATGCTGAAATTGTATGTTCGTAATCTTGGCACAAATTATTACTTGGGAGCTTTTGATCATTGACTTTATTTTTATGGTTTTCAATACTGGCCAAAATGACTAAGACACCCTTTTATTTCAAATGGAATTCAACTTTTTCAAACAAATGGAAAAAACACAGCATATGTACAATAAATGTATATCACTTGGCCAATGGCCTACGCATTGGAAAATGGGTGTATGGACTCCAATATACAAGGGATATACTTCATGGTAACAATACATATAGTCTCCCACCATATTTTACGGTTAGGATTAGGGTTATGGTTAGGATTAGAGTTACGGTTAGGATTAGGGTTTGGCTTAGGATTAGGGTTAGGATTAGCGTTACGGTTAGGGGTATAAAAAACAGATGGAAACCCGGTCTAGTGTTACCATGAAGTATATACCATATACAAGCGTGAAGACAGACAAGACAAAAAGAATTACAGACCAATCACAACCCTCATAGTGATAGACAAGATATTCGAACACCTACTTAACAAACAAGTATCAGAACACTATGAACAGAATCTTTATTATAAAATGACAGCTTCTAGGAAAAAGAACAGTTGTGAGACAACACTACTTAGACATGTAGAAGACTGGAAGAAAGCCATAGACAATAAGAAAATAGTCTCAGTACTATCCATGGATATGACCAAGGCGTTTCAGACTCCCTCTGTCCGGCCCTAACCCAACTCGAGGCCTATGGCTTCAGCAACGATGCACTTGAAATAATGCGTTCATTCTTTCAAAAAAGAACGAACAGGGTAAAGCTCAGAGGAACCACCAGCTCATGGAAAGAAATGACCAGAGGATGTCCACAAGGATCGTCATTCGGCCCGATGTTATGGAACATTTTTCAAAATGATATGATTTTTCACGTCAAGAATTCAAACCTCACGATGTACGCGGACGACCATCAACTCTATATAACAGGTAAAAATAGACAGGAGGTAAAAACAAGAATGGAGGAAGAGGCAAAAGTGGCTATTTTTATTTTATTTATTTAATTGGATTTGCCACTGCAGGTAAATTACAAGAATAATAACAAAAAACAACGTCAAAATTGTAGAAATGGGTTAGCTAGCAGAAAATTGTCACTGTAGACAAATTTCAGGCTATATCCCTCAAATTGAATGACCGGAGAACAAACGGAAGCGAGGACGATATAAACCTCGAAATCAATGGATACATAGTACAATCAACTAAAGAAATTAAACTACTTGGAGTCTACTTCGACGACCACCTAACTTTTAGCAAACACATCGGCGAACTATGTAAAAAGGCGAGTCAGAAGGTGGGGTGTACTGATGAGACTTCGTAAACTTATCCCTTGTAAGCGGTCTAAACTTATACTTTATAAAACATCTATCCTACCACATCTTACCTATTGCCACTTGGTATGGCATTTTTGCAAAGCTACTGATAGACGGAAGATTGAGTGTATCCAAGAAAGAGCCCTTAGAGCCATATATCAAACCAGAACTACAAGCAAAACTACCAACCCTATATAATAGAAGACTCCAAGACATACTCATCCTTATGTACAAACTAAAGAACGGATTAGCACCAGAAAATGTAGCAGAAATATTTCACATGAGCAGAAAGAGATATAACCTTAGAAATGGAGATTTCATCACACCACGGTTTGAAACCATAAGATATGGCAAATATTCAATAAGCTATACAGGAACCTACTTATGGTCAAAACTGGGAAATATAGAAAAGGACAAATCTAGCCTCAGTTCATTTAAATACCATATAAGAACTAGAGATATAGCTAATCTAATAGAAGACGGATGCAAGAACTGCGGACTATGCTCCACATAGTGTTTTAGTAATTATATATATATATTTATCTATTTTACTTTATTTTATCCATATATCATTTATACTAATGCATAGTACTATAGTATCTATACTTATCAATTTATAACATTGTATATTCATCCATAACTACTTAATATTTGCTACTATAATATACCCTAAATAGTGTCCCCAATTAGTTTGTCAAAAGCTAAACACCAATGACACTGAAATAAAGTTTTATTATTATTATTATTATTATTATTATTGTCCCTTGAGTATGAATCAAATATCTTGAAAGTAATTGTCTGACATTTTGAACACGGAAACAGTGTTACAATCAATTGTTAATAAGCAACATTCATAGTTTGTTTCTAAACCAAAACATAAATTTGTAAAATGCATTTTTAGACAAACATAAGGTGATAAGGGCCACATACATCACATGTCATTTTAATTCTCCAGGGTTTTGTCATTTATTGATACAATGCCAGGAATATCAGATAACAACAAAAAATCTTTATTTACAGAATCTTTAATGCAACCATACAAACAATTCTTATGAAAAAAAATATTATTCAAGCCTGACGAATTCCAATTATAAGTAGTATTTAAAACACGAGAACGAGCGTTTTATCATATTTACTCACCAGTACACTCACTATTTTCTATTAGAGGTAAATTGGGTTGATGTATGAAATGCAAATTAGCAGGAATTTTATTATGAAGTTCGTAGAGACTTTATATAATTTTCATGCTGATTAGTATTCATGGATTTTATCAGGTATAAATGAATGAATGAATGAATAACTTTATTTAACCACGCTAATATCGTCAGCAAATGCTGATTTCCACGATAGGCGTGTAAAATTATAGTACAAATACAAGAAATATTATATAGTAATACAGTTAATAACAAATAATAGTATAATACAGTTATATAAAATTACAAAAATATAGTTTCTATATTTTACAAAATGTAGTTAAAAAACATGAGTCGCGATTTTTCTTTCAAAATAGGACCGTGTTTTACTTTTTCTTAAGTCAGCTGGTAGGGAGTTCCATAACGCAGCTCCGTCAAACATAAAACTCTTTTTCATGCAGTTTGTGCGTGGATTCGGCTAACAAACTGAGTTGTGACTTTCACGAAGATTATAGTGAAACAGTTCATCTTTGTATGTAAATAACTCATGGAGGGAATTTGGCCCCATATTGTTCAGAACTTTGAACATCATTTTTGCTTTGGCTTTTAGACGCTGTGTTTGTAAAGGTTCCCATTCCAAAGCATTTAAGGCAGTTTGTTGATCAGTTTGATTAGGCATATTTGCTATAATACGTGCTGCTCTGTTTTGCAGTTTTTGTAAACGTTTGGATTGGGTCTCACCGAAAACATTCCAAACCTTGCAACAATAATTGAAATAAGGTTGAATTAATGAATTGTATAAACACTTTAGAGTCTTTTGATCGGCAAATTTATTTTACTTGTTTCAAAGCATATAGGCCTGATGATATTTTCTTACATATACTGTCTGTGTTAGCTTTCCAAGATAAATAAAAGCCTTGCGCGTGACTAAATACGGAAATGTGATTGGCCAATTTGGTTAATGAATATTAATGAGTTTTTGAAGTAGTATTTAAAACACTAGAACTCGCGTTTTATCATATTTAAAATGCGAGCGCGCAGCGCGAGCATTTTAGTAGTGATAAAACGCGAGTTCGAGTGTTTTAAATAGCTTCAAAAACAATTGATTGTAATCACTAGGGAGTGTACTGGTTTTTATTTTCTATTAGAGGTAAATTGGGTTGATGTATGAAATGCAAATTAGCAGGAATTTTATATAAAGTTCGTAGAGACTTTATATAATTTTCATGCTGATTAGTATTCATGGATTTTATCAGGTATAAAAGCCTTGCGCGTGACTAAATACGGAAATGTGATTGAACAATTTGGTTAATGAATATTAATGAGTTTTTGAAATATGTTTACCGTAATGTATTTAAAAATAGGTACGCAACGCGTACATGTGTCTGATGACATGAGACATAAGGTGAGACAATTAACTGAACAATGCAACTTAAAATATGAAACAAAAATAGAAGCACGATTATTGTAAATAAATATATTATCGAGATAACAGCGTATTATATATTATTGAGGCTACTAGCTACATTGCAATTACTTTACAGATCGAATATCCGTGTTGATCCAAACACGCGGGATGTTGCGAGATTTGAGAAAAACATAAAAACTGTCCATGCAGATTTTGGTTGCATGTCCAAATTTTGGTTGATTAGATTTTGGTAAAATATCCAGATTTTAGTTGAATATCCAGATTTTCGTTGAATATCCAGATTTTGGTCGAATATCCAGATTTTGGTTGAATATCCAGTCTGCACTTTCAGCAGATTCATTTTGATTGACTTGCGTTTCAATAAGTGTGAAGTTATCTCAGAATTTGCTGACTGGATAGTTACCCGGTAACAATGGGTGTGGAAACAATGGGTACCCCATATAAATCTCTTGAGTGAGAATCAAAATTTTTAAACTTGCCTTCATTAGTTTTAAAAGTTGCAACAGTGCTGCAGTCAATTGTCAACAGACAATGTTGATAATTTAATTGTGAATCCAAATTATTGTGAATCCAGATTATCGAGAGCATTTTGCAAAGAAAAAAAGGTTCATCGCTACTTGTCATAAATAAATCACCAGCAAACGAGTCTATACTATATTGTAAATGATAGAGTTTACCATGTAATGTTATGAAGTCATTTCTGGAACATTGGATAACAAAAAATCTTTTTTAATGAAATGGCTTATGTACAGTAAGTATAAAGGCCATTTCCAGCAGGCAAATTGTATTTAGGAATGGTGGATCCCATGAAGTAATATATATTTTTTGATTATGTATTATTGCAGCCAAAGCTATTTAGTCTAAATTTTCTCATATCGCCTTGGTTAAAATCAGCACATATAGTTTTTAGATGGATCAACAACATCATAATATGATATATGGTAGGTGCTGGATTTGCCATTCTCAATAACAGTGGAACAAATATTTGAGCAAATGGTTGGTGTAAAAATTGGTGTACTTAATGCAGCCAAATCTGATCAGGTACACCAATATGGCCAAAAAACGAATGCCCATATAAAGTGTAGTTTTAACCAGCATCTTCAAATTGTACATCAGATAGGATTAGACATCACTTCTAAAGCTTAACCAAGCTGTGTACGTCGAATTGTGTTTACAAAGTGACTTTTAACATAATTTGAAAATTATGCTGACGTCTCTCTGTAACTCAAGAAGGAATACTTGTATCGACTTGTAATAACGGGATCTACAAAATATATAAAACAAGACGCCCGCTAGGCGTTAACTCGGGCTACTTTTAGGGACATGGCGCGCATATTGCCTGCGGAGATTGGTTGGAATTAGAAAACCCGCTCAATTGTCTTATATTACAAAAGTAATTTTTAATGCATTGATTTCTGTAATCAGGCACTGAAGGCATTGTGCAGCGCTCGTTTAAAGTGGGAAACTTTTAGAAGCAAGTTGGGCTGGAAATGAGGACGAAGAAAAATCAGGCGTCTACACGCAGGCTAGCTCTCCCCCCCCCCCCCAATGCAGAACGCCTGACACGCGCAATGCTCTTCGTGTACCAAAATTTATATAAAAATCAACGGCAAGGTATACGAAACATATCTGTTACGGAATTAGTAGTATAGCAAGTAGGGCTGCGAGCCCAATCGACCTCAACTGTGAATATAAACACCAAAACATCACCAAATTTAACCAAGTCGCGACTCGACAAATTTGGCGATGTTTTGGTATTTATACTCACGGTTGAGGTCGAATAAGCTCGCAGCCCTACTTGCTATACTACTACAGCAATCGTTAGTCGATCTAAACACCCCTCCCACGTTTTCTACTAAATTGATGTCAAACACACGCGAGACTCACGAGACAACACCAAATCGCTATTTTAACGAAATACGACACATTTCGTCAAATTTAGAGAAAGTTTTGTGTCGTCATTTTCACATTTTCGTTCGACAAACTACCACCGACGCGCTCTACCATTGTTTCGATTCACGCGCGAAAAAAAAAGCCACTAGATTGTGATTCTAGTGACGATGTTTAATAAATTTCAACGAGAGAGCCACTAGAGTCTAGTGTTAAATAGATTTCACATGCGAGTGCTGTACCTGCTATACGAATCGAGGTCACCTGTCGATGTTGCTAACAACAACATTCCATTACGAATAGCAACTACGACTTTTTAAAAAAATATTTTCACTTTTAAAAAATGTTTTCACTTTTAAAAAATATTTTCGTTTTAAAATATTTTTTTCAAAAAGTTGTGGTTGCTATTCGCAATGGAATGTTGTTGTTAGCAACACACCACGTACAACCACCTGCTGTCGTGCGAGGTGGAGATAGCTGACCACGAGAGAAGAGTCGCGATGTTTGAAGAAGGGGTGAGGCCCATCACCACCATGCTAAGACTGTCTAACTTTGAGCGTACTCGTTAAATCGTACACTATAAATATCGTGAATAAAAAACTGTTGTGTGAATGGGCTCGCGCGGTTGTTATGAAACCACCTGCTAACATGCAAATTAGTCCGCCCGCTCGCTATTTTCAGTGTTTGTCACCTCACTTCTGAAATGGTGGTCGTACACGTATTTCGACGTTGTGATTCCTCCCGACAACAAGCCCAAGAAAGGCACGTACGGTGTCACAATCGCGACAATGCTCTCAACGTCTTTTTTTAATAGCGGGTCTTTCTGCAACTCGTCATTTAGTTCGTCAGGATTTTCAATAGCGTTCAACCCATCCAGTAAGCTAGCGAATTTGCTGATTAACAAGTCGGTGAGAAAGGCGTTTGCGATTTCCATTCTCTTCAACTCGTATTGACGCCATATCTTGTCGATAACCTTTGCGGACGCTTTTTTAATGTACGCTTCAGATTGACTTACCACACCATCGCCAGACAGTCTAATAAGTTCGGCTCTCCTAACGTCAATGTTGTCTTCCACAGTCGAAGTATCATCAGTGTCCTCAACTAGTTCCTCAACCGCGGGATTTTCTTCACTTTTGCGTTTCACCATCGCGTTATTACTTATACCCATATTTTATTGCGGAATAACAACTTCGTGACTGTATGGGTAGCGCAGTGAGATTTCAAGTCTAGCGTACTTATTATTTTTTAATGCGGTCACAATCGCCGACGATTTTTCTCTGCTAATGTTTCCAAGGTAATCGTCGATAACGACCTTCATATCACTCCTACTTGGGCAGTAGAAGCAAACGAGCTTACTAATATTTTCTCTGTACGGTTTTGCGATCGACGTCAGTTGTTGTGTGATGACAATAACGCTCAACATAAAATGTCGCGCACTAAAAGCCAAGTTAACCAATTGACTAGTCCTATTCTTGACGTCCTGCCCACTCGCACAGTCATCCAACACAATCAGAGTGTTAGTGCCTTTAAAAACATTTGTTACACACTTGAGAACAGCGTCGACACTGTCTTGCGCGCAGTCTATCGCTAACACGTCGGGGTCGCGCACATATTTCCAATCTTGGTACGCTTTGTTCCACTCGAAAGTAGGGCAAATCAACACAATGTAGTCAAATTTACTAAAGTACTCAGATTCCAATGTTTCCAGCAAATAATGCGTCTTACCACAAGCTGTCATACCAACAATTAACATATTAAACGGAGTCTCCATTAACTCACGTTTGATTTAATACTGGATTGACTGCAACCCATTGTTCATGAAGTTGACCAACCCATCACTTATCACAAACACCCTGCACATAACATTTGCAGTCGTCGCTTTCTTAGTGATTTCAAGAAGCACACCGGATTGTGTGTTTACAATGTTCTTACCAGTGGCGACATTGCGATTATCTTGGACGCTCCTCAAGTCAATGACCAACGCAAAGCCATCTTTATAGAACTTCTGTATGGTCATGAACTGAGCGTGTTCTTCACCCAACCCAAACAATCGTTTCGCTTCTGCATAGAACTTCGACTTTGGGATGCCTTGTGAGTACACACTATTTGGCACACCTTCAATTGTGACTCTAACACTATCAATATTTGGGTAAAGAAACTCCTCGCTGTCTGTTCGCACCTTATTCGTGAATAGCAACACAATCGCCTTCATGCTTTTTCTTGGAAGATTAATGTTTTCATTCACAATGGTTGTGCCTTTGTCCCATTCGGTGGTTTTCATCAACGTGATGTGCTCATATGACAAACTACGACCACTTGCATAGCCCGACGCTATTTCGTCAGCGAGCTCCTGGTTATCAATCGTCTCATACTCAAGCTCGAGGTTCTCCAGAGTGTATCCGCCCACAGCGCTACCGGATTGCGCCACCATGATGTCTGTGGCCTTCGGAAGTGTGATCACATACTGCAAGTTGTTGTTCATGCTAAAAGGAGCGTACAATCCATGGTCATTCATGATTTTACCAAGCTTAATCCGCAGTTTCGTCCCAATCACACCAAACATCAACGCGTCACTAACTTTAGCAACGTTCCCACTTGTCGCACCACTGTCATCCTTAGAAACTAGCTTTCTCAAGTTCTCACCACCAATACCATAGTCAATCATTTGGTCTCGCGCAGTAACACTTTCCCAAAGGTCGCGATAGACACCAGTGTAATTTTCCCCATTGTTGTCATACACAGTTTCCCCAGCTAGTCTCACAACAAGCTTCTCAACCAACAACTTGCTAACATTATTCAAGAACCAGCTTTTGGCGTTCGCATTCTTAAAGTCGAACACTAGACCCAACGATCCAGGCACCAAACAGCTACTAACCTTGAGCTTCGGTATATCAATGTAAAGTTCCTCACCAGGGCTGACTTTATTAGGGTTCAACGTGATCACATGCTGCGTTCTCACCCCTTTTATGACACCCATGGTCGCTCGTCTAAAACCGGGGCTCAACTCTGCTGACGTGGTGTTCATATACTTTACATATGTTTTATCGCTACCGTTTTAGCTTGTAATAATCATAAGCGAACCACGCAAGTACCACCGCGAGTACCCACAGATTTTGAGCCAACCAAGCGAGACCCTTTGCACCCAACGTCAACGCGTTGTAAACTAAATTAGCCAACCCAACAGCCTATGGGCCCATCTTCGTTATCGCATTCTTAACAGCTTGTGCGAACGATCTCGTAGCCATAGCGCCTCTCATAACAGCAGACCTCCCAGCGATAATAATCGTTGTTATAATTCCAGCCGCTGAAATTGCTACAGCGCTCAACCCAACCACATTTTCTTTAGCCCACTCCTTGAATCTCTGAAACCTGTCAATGTCGACTTCCTGCTGCTCTCTAACCTCCTCTGTTTCTCGCTGTCCTAAAGTTCTGTATTTAGCTTGCGTAAGTCCGATCACTCTTTCGTGTAGATCAATATACTCTTCGTTCTCTGCAGTTGTAAGGTCTTTTCCCTCAAGCTCCACTACTCTCTCGTTCGCTTTATCTATCGCTTCTTGAAAATGGTTCGCTTGTATTCGCAATGCGCCATTAGCGCCTATTCTTGATTCGCGCGCCACACCATCGCTTGGGTTGAGCACACCATTCAGCTCGCGGTTTTCGTCTGGTGATAGCCCAGGTATGTTGTCATAGACCACTTTTGTCTCAACTACTGGGAAGTCATCTAGGATCACTTCTGTTGTGACAACCTCCCGAAGGTTGCGGATTACTACCAACCGAGTGCGGAAATGAAGGAATACCAATTATTGTTTGTTAGCGCGCTAGGTTTGGGTAGTGGAATAGCGGTGTGGGTATTGGCTCGATAAAAAAAATGTTGGAGTAATATAGGCGATGGACAAACTTATGAGGCAGATGAGTTATGGCTTGACAATTGACGAGATCTCGAATGAGATGCAAACTGAGTGTGGAGACACCTTCAGAATTTACCACTGCTCGGATTGTGACGTTGTGAAACATGTGACCGACTGCGGTGGGTACGCGTGTCCAAAGTGTGGCGACATCGAATGGGGTTACACTCAGAGTTACAGCGACATGAGACTCACGCGATTAAAAAGCGTTCACAAACGGTCTTGGTGGATGGGGAGGAGACTGCGGAACGTTGTGAAGGGTGAGCACCTTGAGTTGATAAAAGAGGACTTCTTGAAAGTTGTCAATGTGCTGCACTCATGCAATTTGATCAAGGGTAGAAATGTCAGCAGATATGGATACTACATTATTAGGTTGTGTCATAGAAGACGAGTTAAGACACTCAAGAAGGTGTCAGACCTCAAAGACGGGAAGGTGAAAGAGAAGTTTGACGACAATTTGTTTGGGGTGGTGTACCCAAAGCTGGGATGGTGCGAAAGTGGCGACAATTATTACGACGAGTGGTTTAGGAAAAAACAAGTGTAGTGTATATAGAAGCCAATGAGTCGGACTGTGAAAAACCCACTGACAAAAAGACGGGCGCATAAGACGAGTGCAGCCGTTGTCAATTCACTAACAGATGAAGCGACCAACGTTCACGGCTTCTTTAGAGATCAAGAAACACAACCTGTAGTCGAAGACCTCGCACCGTCAACGCATCTGTTGGATCGAGCACTGAGAGGGTTCACAAGGTCTTACGAAGTCGAGGTAATTGATGACAGAGACATCAATCAGGTAAATGGTAGTAGAAGCGCTGTCACTAACCTTTTGAGACGCGAGCTGGGTGAGACCAACGGAATGAAAGTGGTGGAGACAGTCAAGGTCACTTTTGAGAAAGTTTTAGAACTCGATAAGACCACATACAAAACTGCCTACTTTAACAGCGAAACGTTCGTCGTCATTAACGAGCATGACATCGAGGGTGTTGCCAATCGCGGGTCGGAGCAGATTTTGACGCGGATATCTGAGGGGTCTGGATGGACTATCGACAAAATAGATGCACACTACGTTAATGTCGCTATTTACAGACCTTTGCATGGGAGTAGCTACATTGTGTTGCCAAAGGAGCTGCGCAACAGTATGAAGGGCTTGATAAACGTGAATAACGATGATGACAACGAGTGCTTTAGATGGTGTCACCTTGCGCACAAGTTTCCTGTTGGAAAACACTCTGACAGAACGTCAAAGTACGTCAGACATGTCAGTAAGCTGAATTACGACGGAATCGACTTCCCAGTCGCACTCAAAGATTACAACAAGATCGAAAAGGCAAACGATATTAGCATTAATGTTTTTGGGTACGAAAATTTGCAGCCATTCCCTGTGTACGTTTCTAAGGAGGTGTATCCTGACCATATGGACCTATTGTTGATAACTAACGACGCGGGCAACAAGCATTATGTGTACATTCGCGATTTTAACAAATTCATGTACCGTCAGACAAAGTATAAGGCGAGAAAGCACTTTTGTAGGTATTGTTTGCAGTGTTTCACCCGCGAGGACGTGCTTGAACGTCATGTGGAAGTATGTTTGGTCATCAATGGGAAGCAAGCTATTAAAATGCCACAAAAAGGCGCGAAAGTAAAATACGAGAATTTTAGTAGACAACTAAATGTGCCGTTTGTGGTGTACGCAGACTTCGAGGCTATCACACAGAAGGTGCACACAACAAAGCTGTCAAGCGAGTGTAGCTACACAAACGCCTACCAGAGGCACGTTGACTGCGGTTATGGGTACAAACTAGTTTGTTGCTACGACGACGAGTATAGTAAGCCAGTAAAAGTGTATCGTGGTGAAAATGCAGTTAACAAATTCATTGGGGAGATGTTAGAAATTGTTGAATATTGTAAAGAAACATCTGAGAGTCACTTTAACAAAGAAATGATACTGACTGATGCCGATAAGAAGAACTTTGACGAGGCTAAAAGTTGCCATATTTGCAGTGTTGAATACATTAGCGCTGACGTTAGAGTGAGAGACCACTGTCACGTGTCAGGTAAGTACAGAGGGTCCGCACATCGTCAGTGTAACGTGAACTTTAAGTTGACTGATAAAATTCCTGTGATCTTTCACAACTTACGTGGCTACGATAGCCATTTCATCATGCAGGAGATTGGTAAGTTTGGTCAAGACATAAATGTGATACCAAACAACATGGAGAAGTACATGGCGTTCATGCTTGGAAAAAACTTAGTATTTTTGGACAGCTTTCAGTTCATGGGTAGTGGTCTAGACAACTTGGTGAAGAACCTACCAAGGGACGCTTTCAAATACACGTCAGAAGTGTTTCGTGATGAGGGGTTGGCACTTATGACAAGAAAGGGGGTCTATCCCTATGATTACATGGACTCCTTTGATAAATTCGACGAATGCGAGCTACCCTCCAAAAAGGACTTCTACAGCATTCTGAATGATGAGCATATTACGGAAGAAATGCACGAGCGCGCTTGCAATGTGTGGGACTACTTCGACGTTGAAAGTATGGGTGGGTATCACGACCTGTATTTGAAAAGCGATGTGCTCTTGCTTGCCGACGTTTTCGAGAACTTTAGAAAGACATGCCATCGCGAGTATAAATTAGACCCGTGTCACTATTTCACGTCGCCTGGGTTGGCTTGGGATGCTATGCTGAAGATGACTGGAGTGGAGCTTGAGTTATTGTCCGACATCGACATGTTCCAGTTCGTAGAAATGGGTATGCGTGGTGGTGTGAGCTACATATGCAACAGACATGGTGTGGCGAATAATAAGTACATGGAAGGGTACGATAAAGCGCAAGAGTCGAAGTATTTGATGTACCTTGACGCCAACAACTTGTATGGATGGGCAATGAGTCAAAGTTTACCTACGGGTGGCTTCAAGTGGTTGACTGAGAAAGAAATAAAAAAAGTTAATCTACACGACTATCACAACAATAGTAAAAAGGGCTTACTGCTTGAAGTCGACTTGGAGTATCCAGACCATTTGCATGACCTACATAACGATTACCCGCTGGCTCCTGAGAAGATGGAGATAACCGTTGACATGTTGTCGGAGTACTGCACGAAAATTAAAAATAAGTTTAACGTGAGTGTTGGTGGTGTAAAGAAGCTGGTGACTAATTTGATGGACAAAAAAAAGTATGTGTGTCACTACGGAAATCTGCAGTTGTACATGGATCTTGGATTAAAAATCAATAAGATTCACAGGGTCCTACAGTTTGACCAGTCCAAGTGGCTAGGCAAGTACATCGACTTTAACACAGTCAAAAGAACCGCGGCTAAGAACGCTTTTGAGAAGGACTTCTTCAAGTTGATGAACAACAGTGTGTTCGGAAAAACGATGGAAAACTTGAGGAAGCGTGTGGACGTAAGATTAGTGACCACTGCGAAGAAATTAGAAAAGCTTGTCTCAAAGCCAACGTTTGTGTCTTGCAAGATATTTAGCGAGAACTTAGTTGCTGTCCACAAAGTTAAAGAAACGTTGACACTAAATAGACCTGCATATGCGGGTATGTGCATACTAGACTTGAGTAAAACGCTGATGTACAATTTTCACTACAATTATATTATGAAAAAGTACTCTAGCGACACCTGTAGATTGCACTTCACTGACACTGACAGTCTGTTGTACTCAATCAAAACTGACGACGTTTATTCCGACTTTATGATGGAGTGTGAAAAGTTCGACAATAGCGACTATCCTGCAGACAGCCCATTCTTTTTTAGAGAGAATAAGAAAGTTATTGGGAAGATGAAGGACGAGTGCGCTGGAACGCCAATTGTCGAGTTCGTCGGGTTGCGCAGTAAAATGTACAGCTATTTGAAAGAGGGTGGAGGTGGCGGGAAAACCGCTAAAGGTATTAGAAAAAATATAATTAAAAAAGTGATCAGACACGAAGATTACAAAAGTGTGTTACTTGAGCAGAAACAATTGCGACACACAATGAAGACCATTAGAAGTGTCAAACATCAGCTCGGTAGTTACGAAATTAATAAAGTGTCGCTATCCTGTTTTGATGATAAACGATACCTTTTAGAAAATGGTATTGACTCCTACGCGTATGGTCACAAAAATATTGAAGTGAGAGGCGACAAACGCTGAAAATAGTGAACAAACGGACTAATCTATTATTAACAGGTGGTAATAACCTAATTTGCATAACAGGTGGCAATTTTATCACGCGTGAGACACTTTTACGATACATAGATTTGTAAAAATGTAATTTGACAAATTTGTGAAAATGTTGAAACGACACTTTCTATTTTTTAAATGTGATTTGACAAATTTGTGAAAATGTGATTTGACAAATTTGTGAAAATGTTGAAACGACACTTTCTATTTTTTTAAATGTGATTTGACAAATTTGTGAAAATGTTGAAACGACACTCTCTATTTTTTAATATGTGAGAGTGGGCTCGTACCACATTTTATTTTTTTAACACGCGAAAATGTTGAAATGACACTTTCTATTTTTTCCTAAATGTAATTTGTGAGAATTTTGAAACGACACTTTCTATTTTTTAAATGTGGCCGAAATGGTGTCAAATTTAGTATAAACTTGGTATTGTTTCGCTAGTCTCGCGTGTGTTTGACATCAATTTAGTAGAAAACGTGCGAAGGGTGTCTAAATTGACTAACGATCGCTGTAGTAGTATAGCAAGTAGGGCTGCGAGCTTATTCGACTTCAAACGTGAATATAAACACCAAAACATCGTCAAATTTGTCGAATCGCGATTTGGCAAATTTGGTGATGTTTTGGTGTTTATACTCACGTTTGAAGTCGATTGGGCTCGCAGCCCTACTTGCTATACTACTGGAATTACATCGGTCTCATCGGGTAAACGACGAATAGATCTTGAAGCCATGTCATTTGATTTTAAAGACGAGTCTCGCTTTAATCTATTTTTCTCATATAACAACTGACTCTTCACAATTTAAGTAGACGAAACCTATACAGCGTTCGATTCGCCAGGTTCAAGTGATCATTTCGATATAGAATTGATTTAAATCGAACAAAAAACACAATGTTTCATAATGATTAATATTACGGAGTTTCACGGGATAAATGTAAACACATGCCGTATAATAATATTTCCCTGTCCTTCGGCTGTCCATTCCGTCTTCATGATTGATCTCTCATCTGTGTTTCTCTCGTCTTGGAGAGAATCTTTGCAATGGTTTGCGGGTTTACAGGTCTCGTTAAACTGTTCCAACTGCGATTCATTGCCAATAAAACGAAAGTTCGAACTCGCTTTATTCACTCGCATTGCCTTGCAACGACTATATGTTCAATGTTGTCATGTTGACGTTTCGTCCACGGTTCTGCTAAGTTATTTCTTTAATCTCTCATCTGTGTTTCTCTCGTCCAGTTATCCTGAAGAGAATCTTTGCATTAGTTTGCGGGTTTACAGGTCTCGTAAATGCTTTTCCGACTGCATCGATTCATCATTCAATTGACAACAAGTTTTGCAATGCCTATCGGGATGACTGTATTTCTTGCATGTTTCGCAAAGCCTATCGGGAGACGAATTGCAGATTCTCGACATAAATAACACGGAAAATAGAGCTCATTTTAAGACTCTTGGCGACCACAGTAGCCCAAGTAATAACCAGCTTTACAGGTTTTATAACTTAAATTTTAGGATTTTGTGACGTCAGAGTGAAAACCATCTATAGACTAGTGAGAGATACTAAGCATGTGGGATAGTAATTGACTGTTATACGCATCCGCGACTCTCATGACTAATCAACACCTGTATGATGAATGAATATCATCATAGTAAACGAGAGACTAGGTTCCAAATATATTACTGCATATATTTGCAACAGAACGATATATATATTATGTATTACCTCGTTCTTTTAAAAACCCCGCTTAACTTTCTGAATAAAAACAGAAATTTAAAGCAGGGTTAGAACGAAATAATACATAACATATCTATCGTTCAATTCTGTTGCCAATATATTTATCGTTTTGTTGCTAATATATGCTAATATATTTGACAATCAATCAAGTGTCAGTTCGTTAAAGCGTGCGCGTCGCGATCGATATATGCATGATGTGGGATTTCTCTGCAATCCTGAAACGGTAAAATCAGTATTGGTCGAATCAGTATTTTGTATACTCAGCCGTAGATATCCTAATTTCTTAAAACTCTCGTTCTTATCAGTAACATTACATTCAGCTGTTTAGCAACTTGATAACTGTCGGCTGTTTTTCGCCAAAGATGCTCGTGGCTCGTGTTGGAATATATACATTTTAAGACCAAACCGGGACCAGTTGCGGAAAATGCAACTTAAAGGCCTTCCGGCTGGAATTGAACCCGCGACCCTGCGATACTATAGTGCAGTGCTCTGACCACTGAGCAAATATCATTGTATTAACACTGTAATATCTGACCACTGAGCAAATATTACTTGTAATATACCCCAAATATTACCCCATTACCACCACCATATATACAGAACTCGTCACTAGGCCTCGGCAACGGCCTCCGTAGCTCAGTGGTCATTCTGATTCCAGCCGGAAGGCCTTTAAGTTGCATTTTTCGCAACTGGTCCCGGTTTGGTCTTAAATGTATATATTCCAACACTCGAAATTTTTATTCTAGTTTAATCGAGTGAAATGCCAAATATTAAATATTGCCTGTGTTTAGTTGTGTTTATGTTTGCATGGATACGAAAGTCATTAACCATCTAATTTTCACTGATTATTCTTTTTCACTAAGCATCAGTGAATGGCATCATTTTCGCGTATATATGATAATGAAACAAAAGATACTTACCAATCACTCGTCAATTCCTTTTGTTCCACATTCAACCATAATAAGCACGGCGTCAAGTTAAGGCGATCATGGATGAAATATTTGACTGAAGTGAAACTATGGGTGTCACGGTGGTTCGTAAAACATGGCTTTAACATTCAAGTAAGTAAATGTGTGAAGTTGATCGTCCACGTTGTTGTAGTCTTGGGAAAGATTATTGACTAACGTTTCGACGGCCTCAGAGGCGGTCATCTACAGAGTCAAGTAAAGCGTGTTTGTCAGGGTTTGCCTATATATATACGTATTATATATAGGCAAACCCTGACAATATACGACGTATATATAGGCAAACCCTGACAAACACGCTTTACTTGACTCTGAAGATGACCGCCTGCAGTCTTTCTCAAGACTACTGTTACCTGGACGATCAACTTCACATATCTAATGATACTCCTAGGTTCAAACCATTTACTTTAATACAAGTAAGTAAAGTTATCCTACAGAATATAGAAACTATAATACAAATACATATAATATTTACTTTAACGGCTTTGGCTTGCAAATATACAAAGCAAAGATGTTTTGTTTTGCAAATAGGAAACTAAATTATATGTATATATATATAATTTATTCTTGACTTTAACTAATGAGTTAAAAATAAACGCACTTGTGACACCAAACTCTAACATTATTTGTCTTCATGACCCTGGTTCATGTTACATACATACAATTGAATACTATAGCTATTCTAACATATAATAATTCTAACATAGAATACTAAGTGGGGGGCAACTACCTCCTTGCCCGGCCATATGCTACGTAATTACTGCTGCAGATAGTGATACGTAATGTGACTTTTTAATGTACTCCTACGCACTATTTCGGCAGTGTACGTACACTAACCTTTTAGAGCAAGGCCGTAGGAAGATGTTTTAGGTTATGGGCCTTGTCGAGCGCCGAAGGCGCAAGAACCCTCTATGGACTATGCGGCTCAGGGGCATGCTCCCCCTGAACCTTTTTTTGATTTTCTCACTCCCTGAAACGTGATTTCCTGAGTTTTGAGGTCAGTTTTGCAACAAAAACAGCATATATAATTTAGGCTACCTTTACTTCCTACGTCAATATCTGATTAGTTTCTGGAAACTAGTTGCATATGGTATTATGGTTGAACTGGTCTGTGTTTGAAACTTGTGTAGGAGCAAGTGCCACCATGAGTCCCCGCAATTTTTTTTCAATATATATGCTTTGAGGTTAATTCTGATGCAATCTGAGGCATCGGCCAGTAATTGCTTATTTGATTTTCTAGCTAGTTGTAACGAAGAAAATATACCAGGTCGATATACGTCTGTCCTATAACTGGCAGCAGAAAACTCGTGCTTTGACGTCAAATGTTTAGGGCGCTCGGCCCCCCGCGCCGCCCTGCTTTTAGAGCTATTTTTTATTGTATGCCGTGGTTGATAGCATCAAACTTATACAACTTAATTTGCTATCCAAGAAACTGTGATGCAAAAGTACGAAACTACATATAATGAGAAATGCGAGGAAAACTGCTAATTTGACCAGTTAATGCTAATTGACAATTTCTAGTACACTGTATATGTGATATTTCAACTATAGTCTATATAGGCAATCGTTGTGCCATGTGTTTTCACCATAAAACGAAAAGGTTTTATCTAATAAAAATCATATGAAAAAAATCATATGAAAATCACAAATTTTGGTGGTTTTATTGAAATTTTTTTCTGCATGTCTCAAAATGCCAGATTGAGAGAAAACACATGCATATCTGCTTCAGGTCTGGGTCTTGAATTTATATTTAATCTTCAGAAAAATAATATTCGAATTTCGAAAGGTTTTTTGACTGCGCCAACTTCCGATCGATCGTCAAACCCAACATCTCTGGTTTAACGAAATTGGAATCAGCCAGCTGCATAAGTAACAAGACATTTGGACATTTTCAAAGCCGAGGCTTCCTTGCAACCTCCAGTAGCGGAGCATATACTCACAGCTCTTGCATCATATGAAGAGGATTTTACTGCATTTTTTATTTTTACAGGATCAATTTAAGAGGATTGTTCGTGTCGGCTGATAACTTGATATACTAGATAATTACAACGCTGATATGTTAAATCATAGACAAAGACTAGAGACGAGGTCGTGACTTGCGTGAGTTTTGGGTTGGGATGAGGTGTGCCGATACAAAAACTCCAAATCAAATTTTTTTGACCAACTGAAACCGTGGCGCGTTTTATAGTGAGCGGGGCCAAAACGAAAAAATAGGGGAAATTAGCTAGGCCATGACATTTGTCTGTACTTTGAAGGTTAACTTTAAGCTATACGATTCATTTGCTATAGTGAAACGCAATGGTAAGTTTTCTATGGGGTGTTGGGAGGTCTCCAGATGGCAATTTCCATCACTCGGGTGATAAGAATCGCTCCAGATGACAAAATGAGAGCAGCAACAATTCGTGCATGTGAAAGATATATGTGATGCTGTCAAAAATATGCCGGCCAAAATTTAAAACAATAATTGGTGTAATTGGCTTCAGGACAGACGCGTGTGCTCCTAATAATCCCCTAGTTATGACACTGAATATATAGATATGTAAAATCCTCTTTCACATCGTTAATTTTTAAATCTCCACATTTGATACTTAAAATTATACTTATCACACAGTGTATTTACGTATATACCCTACGTGCGTTCACGATATCTCATTCGATTGTTAACTTTAAAATCATTTCGAGGCAACTACAAAACTTGTGTAGCAGTACTAGCAGGTTTTGCTATATACATACGGGACGTAATTTTTCACATTATTATAATTTTTAGTTATTATTTGTTACTGTTCTTGCACTTTTATTAATTGACTATTTTGTCTGTTATCCGTTTTGAAAACTTTTTCTATACCTGTTATAAGCCCCCCTTATAAGCCCCCCTTATAAGCCCCCCTTATAAGCCAGCTCAAAACCCCTTGTACGAAGTTGTATAAGCCCAGGGTTATAATTAGCGGGTTTCTACGGTATAAGTATATAATGCATGCATGCATGCATGACTACTATACCGTATTTACTCGATTGAGCGCCGCCCCCGATTGAGCGCCGCCCCCGAATGAGCGCCGCATTTGAAATCAAATTTTTTTAAAGAGCGCCGCCCCCGAATGAGCGCCGCACTAATTATTTTCAAATGCGGCGCTTAATCGAAGCACCGTCAGAATCGTTGAAGATGCTAATATAAAACAACCACAAATCTTAAATCAACCTCGGAAATTAATTTTCTTGTATTACAATGCTTTTTAGTTCAAAGTGAGTGTACTTTAAAGCTCTCGGGACATTTAGTGACAAAGACATTTAAAACTTGTTTATTTTATTGTTAAAAGTTCTTGTTATAATTCACAAATAAAATATTTTTTTAAAGAGCGCCGCCCCCGATTGAGCGCCGCCCCCGAATGAGCGCCGCATCTGAAGCTCTGAAAATTTAAAGAGCGCCGCGGCGCTCAAACGAGTAAATACGGTAGTTTAGGTCCTAGATTTAATTATAGGAATATTAGTTCAGAATTACAAAGGGGTGTTATTTTTAAAATTTAGGTGCAATACAGAAGCTGAAATTAAAACTAAGAAGTATCAGGCAAGATGGAATATGACAACGAAACTCATTTAATGTGTAAGGGAAAATCTATAACTTTTCAAAAGAAATTATTCTTAACTGTGCCAGAAATTAAGACGCCTCACTCTCCAAATACTGCACGAAAGAGTAGAAACAATACGCCACGGACTCCAGCACTGCCACTGGCGGCGCTGGAACTGACATCGGAGAGATCAGCAAATAATGGAGAATTGGACTCACATTTGGGTAAAGAACTTGAAAACATAAGTCTTCCTCCTATCAATGTGAAAGGAGCCCAAGTCAGTTCCGAGATAACTAGTAAGAGAGGAAGAAAAGCCGAAAGGGTTTCTAAGAGAAAGCGAAAAAATAACGTAAACGATACCGAGCTATGGCCTAATGCGAGAGAAAGACGCAGCAACTCACCAAGGATTGGGCCGAGCAAGCAGGTCAAATTAGATCCGTTAGATATAGAAATCGCGAAAATGAATATTGGTAAGCTTCAATTTGATATAATTATATTTATATATGACCAAGTGTTTGCCACTATCACAGTGTTTCCGAGTCAAATAGTAAACTTATAATTAGTTCACGATTCCAATATATATATATATATTTATACATTATATAGATACATTATTTATATATTTATCATATATATATTTTTTGTCCATTTATACATATGATATATATATATATATATATATATATACAAAGCGAAAAGGTGGTGAACTGCCGACTATTGTATATTGCCGACTATTGTAAGTATAGGTTATCACATGACGGGTGAGGTGATATCAATTTTATCGCTGGAGGGACGATATATCGATATATAATACGATAATAAGTATTAAAAATAGACATATCGTTTTTTCAGCCGGACATATCGTTTTTATCTCCCGCTGTTATCACCCTGATAAAGGCACAAGTATGTGATAAATATGATATATATATATATATTTTCTTTAGATGAAGAGAGGATTTATTAATGGTCAAATATATGTATATGAAATTAAATTTGACTTGGTTGGCTTCGGCTGTGATATCCAATCACTATTGCATGGAGCGCCGATGCGTTGAATCGGAGACCTCGGGTTCGATTCCCGGTTGCATGGGGCAGTCAAATTTTCATATATATATATATATATATATATATATATATATATATATATATATATATATATATATATATATATATATATATATATATATATATATATATATATATATATATATATATATATATATATATAATCTAAATTTCAGGGATTTTGAGCCTAAGTTTCACTAAATGATGATGTGATAATGTATTTTTCATTTCATATTTCATAGGAAGTACATCCAGGGCGTTTACCTACTCATATTTGGAAAAGTTGTAAATGAACATATCGTGGCCTGCGTTTTTCCTGTATGGATACAGATGCGGGGCAAACAATCATAGCCATGTTTCCCAATTCAATCAACAACAAATTCCATATATATATTATATATATATATATATATATATATATATATATATATATATATATATATATATATATATATATATATATATATATATATATATATATATATATATATACGTGTAGGTTTTGGTCTACGAAATGCAAAGAGTGCTCAACAACATATAGTTAGAGCAAATAGATTTTCGCTTACCTCAAAACTGGTCTGCTACAACTTGTTTCATCTGTAAAAGAATCTTCAGGCAGATATATATATATATATATATATATATATATTTCAGCAAATCTTGCTGAAACCTACTGCGCATCCCGGAAATGTTCCGCCATAGTTTTCAGTAATATACCAATCACTGAGGTTACAATTGGAATGCATTATCATGATCCAAGATACCGACTGCATGTTTATGAACGATTCCATTCAAAATTAAATTTTAATTTATATTATTTAACCAGCTTTTTGTGCCGAACATAATTTAGATTCTTCGCCTAAATTATATTCGGCTTTTATTGTGTCGAACATAATTTAGATCCCTCAGCTAAATTATGTTAGGCATTTTGTGCCGCGTCGAATCTAATTATGTTCGATTGTTCGGCCTAAATTGTGTTCTGTTTTCGTTTCACATCTGTGTCGAACATAATTTAGATTCGTCGCCTGATAAGCCATGCAGTTCGTAATGATTTCTAATTTTCTGTGTTTTTCCTCATAAAAGCCAAAAATAAGCCAAAAATTAAGATTTTAAAATATTTTTTAAAAAAAGCCAAACTGCATGGTAACCCTGAATTTTCAATTTTAATAATTTATTAAAATTAATAATTTATTAAAATTTCTCAATTTTGAGGATAAACATATTTTTGGCTTTTTTGAGGAAAAACACAGAAAATCAGAAATCAGCTTATGCAATGCTTGCTATTTTCGAAATTATACATTTATATGTGATTGTACCGCTGAACGTAGCGCAAAATTGTTTTTGCGCAATTAAGTCGTAGACTGTGCCAAAACTGTCAAAGAGCTTGAACCCAAGACATTTTATTTCCTGTTTTGGTGACAATACTGTGCCACTGTGGTCAGATTTATAAAATAGTTTTTCCTATGTTACCGCGGTGTGAAGACTTAAAGCCCCGCATTAAAAAAGCAAAAAAATAAGCCAACAATTAAGCCAAACAGAAATTTTTTAAGCCAAACCTCTTTCGAAAAAGTCAAAATTAAGAAATTTGGCTTAAAAAAAGCCTGAATTTTCAATTTTAATAACCTTATGCAAAATGTATTCATAAAATAAGCGTCAATTTGTAATCGTTCCCAGTCTTCAAAAACAGAATACAATTTGAACGAAAACAGAACATAATTTAGGCGACGAATCTAAATTATAAAAACAGAACATAATTTAGGCAACGAATCTAAATATAATTTGAAATTTAATTTTGAATGGAATAACGCTTCATACATGTTTCTCTTAGGTTTCTTTTTGCACAAATATTTTTTATGCGATAATCAAAGACTTATTGTGTTATACACTGATATAATGAATGTGGGAGCTATTTATTTACTTCGTGCCGTGCCATTCCATTGACATTTGTTTTGTTTTTGGTGTGTAAATTTGCTTTCCTGTAATTGCTTATATCAACCATAAGTTTAACATGGAATATTGTTGATACCATGGATAATTTTGTTCAACATTACATAAATAGTAATAATGTCATTTTATGAAGAAAAGAGATTACTAATTCTTATTAATGTGCTAAGTTTTACATGATTTTGTAAAATAATTTTGAAGATAAACTGAATTTTGAAGATAAACTGAATTATTTGCATATCTCTCAAATCTGAATATCTCCATGCAGAACGTAGTGGGATATAGAAGTGTGTTAAAGGGGAACTGTACCCAAAAAATAAATTATAGTTTGAAATAAAAGGCCTTTAAGTATAATGTATAGAAATATTAATAGTTTTACGGTATCTGCTCCTGTACTTTCATTCTCGTATTTTATGCTTCTGGAGCCGCCATTTTAGAGTTTGTTCGACGACTCAAGATTGATGTACAGCGGTGGTTTTCTTTTCAATTTGGACGCCATTTGAGTGCTTGTCTTTTGTTCCTTGCACTCGCTGATCTCAAAAATAGGACTGGATTGAGCTTTCTATTGTGTTTGATGTGCTGATTTTGAAGCTGGGATATTTGCATAATGTAAATTGACGAGAGATCATTAGAAGCTCCAAACTGTGACGCTTGCGAAATAGGTTTAATGTCTGGCCAATATAGTTTCTTTATTAACATTAAAGGCATAAAATCTTGAACCTAATTTTACGTCTCATATTGGGCTTCTCTCACTAGATACTTAGAGCCAACGGCGGCCATTACTAACGGACCAAAGTCGCAGAAAATATGTAGGTAGGCCATGAATCGTTTTACCCAGTAATTTGAAAAATGTCTTCTGGTCCTCTTGTAGTAAAATTATTTTATTTTGTCGATGGTAAGAGCTCATAATCCAACAAAAAACCTCATAGGATCGTCAGTTGATGCCTTAGTAATGGCGAACTTCCGGCTTCATTTTCTGAACAATAGTTGCTCTATCCCAGCCTCGTACCCAGGCGCTTTTTGGGGAGGACGCTATCCAGTCTTCTTTCGAGATCAGTGCTTGCACTCAAGTTACGTCAAAATTGAAAATAAACACCCGCTGGACCTCGAGTCTGAGCCGTCGAGTAAACTCGTAAATGGCGGCGTCCTGAAGCATAAAATACGAGAATTAAAACGTTGTTTCTCGAGTACAAGAGCAGATACTGTAAAACTATTAACATTTCTAAATATTATACTTAAAGCCCCGGCCTTTTACTTAAAAGTAATTTATTTTTTGGGTATAGTTCCCCTAAACGAAGTCAAACTTAATTTATATTTCATATAATGCACTTTAACCGAGAGCACGGTCTGTAAGGCAACTACTTTTCCGTGCAGATCTCGAGCAAACGAGGTTAATAAGGAATTTATGACTAGTTTTGGTTCATTTGCTTCTCTGGTTTTGACGCTGTTTACATATTTATTTGCCATACTTTTAGTTTTAGATGAATAACTTTAAAGAAAAGCAATAATAATATTCCAAGCGACAATTTTATTGCTCTATTAAGAGACAATTAAACTATATTTTTAAGAATTAGTATTATCTGGTATTGTTATATGTGAGAGAAGAGCCATTGCTATGTCAATTAAAGTACCTATCTCATATTTGGGGATTTTACATATTCGTAATATTTGGGTCATCGTAAGCAAAATCATAATATATCTTGTCATCCCAAAATTTCATCTTCATAGCCTTTTTGCTGTTAAAGTTATCGGATGTGATGTTACAAGAGGTATTTCTGTGGCAAGTAACAAAAGAAAACTGGTTTAGAATGCCTCTTGTGACATCACATCCGGTAACTTTGACAGCGAAATTCTCCATGAAGATGAAATTTCGGCTGACAATATATATTATGATGTTGCTCAGGAAGACCCAAGTAATACGGATATGTAAAATACCAAAATGAAGGTTTTTATATTATAGTGCACATATTATAATACTTTGTTTAACGAAGAGAGCATTATTTTAATATATTTATGTCATTTGTATATATTAAAATATTATGCAATAAAGTAATTATTGAAAGATTTTTAAATACATTTTTAAGATATTTGATCACATTGATCCTTGTCCATTTTGTGCACTGGTTAGTTTTAGAAAAGTTGCTTCAGATAAATTATAACCAAGATAAAAATAAGCCTCTTTATTTCTATTGTTGTGGTGCTTTAAAGTGTCTATGAAACGAATTTTTTCATAGACGTTGTTTTAAGGCATCAAAATTGACCGATTTATAGATATAATTGTTTCTTTTAAAATAATTTAATTGAGTAGGATGTTGAATGATTGTGTACTTGAAAATTAGATAGTTTTCATATGACTAGATTGACTTTATTAATAACGTAAGCTAAAAGTATTTGGTGGAATTACTTTGGATATTCTCTTGCTATATTAAGGGAAAATTATTTTTCATTAGGATATATAAAAATCATATTCATGTTTTTTGTATTTATACTAATTAATTACAATTAGATTATGAGCTCGATATTAGTCGATACTATTATAGGTCAATTAGATAATAGTTCTTCATAATTATTTCGAAAATTGCTGCAATCTGATAACAATAGTCATGAGTGTGCGTGAAAGTGATTCCCAGTAGAATGTTTTCGACATACAAACCTTATTTTCATGTTTTCTTCAAACAACATCCTCTTCGCCTTACCATCGATCTGGCGCAGAAACAAACATGATGAAGGCTTGCCACGTACATAGGAGCGAAGATATCCAAGAGTTCACAACTAGCATTACAAGCTGATGGTCGTACCCCTCTTTCCATCATTGGCGAAACTCGCCTATTGTTGTCTCGTAATGGCAAAGTCTCATCCTTGAAGCCCTTGTGGTGGAAGATCTTCACATCCTGGCTGGCACTCCCTTCATGGCCTCCAATGATATAGCCGTCCGACCAGCCAAGCAGGAAATTATAATTTCTGGTTCAGATGTAGTGTCTTATGGGCCTACTATTTCTACTTCCAAACACCATCCTGTCAGATGCAGTCACGTCTTGCGAGCCCCTCCTACCAACACCACCATCTGGCCTGGCGGCTTCCTGGAGATCAAAGTCCCGACTGACTTACCATCCATTCTTGACACCGTTGGTGGAAAGCTGAGAGTGGTTAATTCCTCTGATGAGCCTATCCTCATAAAAAAGAACGATCACCTTTGCTAGGCTCGTCTGGTCACGGATGACTCGTCTCTGGTCCTTCGTCATCACCATCTACCGCTATGAGTATACATCACGCCGAGCCAGTTTGCGTGGATCCTGATGGTGTATTGTCCATTTGTCCCCCAACGAGAAAGCCAACTTTCTTGACCTATTAAAGGAATTCGATCACGTTTTTGACTCGATTGTACTTTAGTTTAGTTAGTTTAGGAGGATATAACGGTGCCGTGGGTCCACTCGAGGGTGTGGTGAATATGGGCCCGGTTCAACCCCCTCAACGCAAGGGCCGCATGCCTAAGTATGGTCGCGATCAACTTGAGCAGCTGCAGACCAAATTCGATGAGCTCGAGACAATAGTGTGTTCAGACACTATTGACAGAGTGTTCCAGCGTCCAGAAGACCTAAATGTTGTTGAAGAGTACCTTAATCCTTCTTTCCTTGTAAAGAAAAGAGGTGGTGGCTTCCAACTTGTCACCGCCTTCACAGATCGTAGGCCGATACAGTAAACCTCAGCCTTCGTTAATGCCTGATGTCGATTCTGCCCTGATCCGTAAGATTGCCTGCTGGCGTTACATCATCGTGTCCGATTTATCCCAGTCATTCTACCAGATTCCGCTCTCCAAGAGTTCCCTGAAATACTGCGGCATAGCAATCCCTTCAAAGGCGTCCGTGGCTCAGAGACTGCTCTAGAAGAGCTGATGTGCCGCGTCCTTGGAGACCTCCTTCAAGATGGATGTGTCGCCAAGATAGCAGACGACCTTTAGTGCGGTGGCAACTCTCCTGAAGAGCATATTGCCAACTGGAGGAAAGTCTTGGCTGCCCTAGACAAATGCGACCTCCACCTGTCTGTCAAGAAAACCATCATCTCTCCAGTCGCCACCAGCGATCTCCGTGCCTTCATAGGCTCCTACAAGGTGCTCGGTCTTGTTATCGAAGATTCGGCCACACTTATTGCCACTTTGGAGAGTATCACCGCTGGAAGCCAGTCAAACAACAGTGTGGTTTGTTCCGAAAATCTTTTTGCCTCCTTCCAGTTGGCCCAGAAGGCTCTCTCTTCCACCAAATCCATTGTGATTCCGATTGGATTGTAACTATAATGGTTCCGTGAAGATGAATGGTCTTGGTGCTACACTTATGAATGGTCTTGGTGCTACACTATGCTCGTCGCGACCAGAAATTGCTTCTTGCCGTTTTTTTAGTGGAAAGACCAGAAAACATCAGGTCACATGGCTTCCTTGCGAAGTCGAAGCATTGTCTGTTGCCTCTGCCATCAAGCACTTTGCACCTTACATCATGCAATCTAAGTTCCAGATCTGTGTCCTCACCGATCGCAAACCGTGTGTCCAAGCCTTCGAAAAGCTTTGCCGTGGCCAGTTTTCGTCAAGCCCCCGCGTTACTACTTTCCTCTCCACTGTCAGCCTATGCTAGATCTCCATATCGTCGGTCCGCTAACTTGCCCCCTGACTTTGCGAATCGCAACGCTCTACCCTGCGATGATCCTATTTGTCAGATCTGCGCTTTCATTGCGAAAGCTGAATATTCTGTTGTCCGTGCCATTTCTATCCAGGACGTGCTCTGGTTCCGTCTCAGTCCCTTTCACCACTCGCTCTGCGTGTCCAGACTTGCGGCGTGCCATTCTCACCTTAAGCAAGGCACTCGTCCCTCCAAGAAGTCAACCAATATCATGGACGTAAAGCGCTATCTCAAGTGTGCATCGTCATTCCTCGTCATGCATTCTTCGCCCTATAATAGATGGTCTACTGTCTGCACTCCATATCAAGCTCAACATGCACCCTTCTCGCCACCAGTTGAAGAAAGTCGTTGTCCGCTATTTTTATGCCTTAGACTTCGACAAGGCCCTGGACAAGTGCACACAATCATGCCACCTGTGCGCCTCGTTGAAGAAGATATATTCCTTCCTGTTTGGTTGAACAGTCCACATCCGACCCCCTGTGCAGTTGGTATCTCCGTTGCTGCAGACGTGATCAAGAGCAACCGACAACTCATCCTGGTAGTTCGTGAGACAACCTCTTCCTTCACTAGATCTTGCATGCTGGTCCTATCCGTCTCTGCCTTGAGTTGTGTCCTATGCCTGGTCCTCGCGCTGTAATTAGGGTAGATCCGGCCCCCGGGTTTGCCTCTCTGGTCAACGACGAACTCGAAGAGCTCCGTCGTCTCAGAATCTCCGTCGAGATTGGTCGCATGAAGAATGCAAATAATAACCCTGTAACTTAGAAGTGTATTGCTGAGCTTGGCTATGAACTTCTTCGCATCTGCGCGGAAGGAGGTTCCGTCACTCCTCGTACGTTAGCCATCGCCACTGCTAACCTGAATACTCGTATTCGTGACAGAGGTTTATCCGCCCGAGAGATGTGGTACCAACGTGACTAGATTACGGCTCTCAACTTCCTCTGTCCAACTCCACCTGATCAAACAACAGCACTCACAACGTCTTCAGAACCACGGCCCTGCTAGCGAGAGGTCCAGAGCCCCCAGTAGTCGACGCTCTCCGTTCCCTAGTGTGGTGCAAGTCGGCGACTTGGTATACATCACCTCAGATGGTTCAAAGACTCGCGCCCGCGACAGGTACCTGGTTGTTTCCATCGATCGCCCGTGGTGCAACCAACTCCGATCCATATCATATCGCGTGAAGTTAGCCGAGTGTTTTCGTGTCTATGACAAGTCAGCTTCTTCATCCCCACCTCTCTCCTCCGCAGAGGCTTCCAATCCCTTCCAATGCAGTAGAGGGAGGTTATATGGTTCGGATAAGGCCTGCGGTAGAGGGTAACCGCATTCCTTATCCGAACCATATAACCCCCTCTACTGCATTGGAAGCCTCTGCGGAGGAGAGAGCATCCCCACCATTACGTCTCCACTATCGCTGTGACGATTCCACTCCTGTTGAGGAGTATGTTCGCCTAGCTGCATCTATCCAGGCTACACGACCCCCTCTTCCTGCTCAGGTCCCAGATGAGCTATCTCAACTACCCTACCCATGAAGATGCTAGCCCACCGCACACAACTTTTACTCCCTATTTGCCCGGAAGCTGATTCAAAGTCTATCCCCTCTTCTGACTGTGACAAACACACCAGCCTAGTGACCGACCCCTACCAGTTCCCTGTTAGTTCCTCTCTAGCCGAAGAGTCAGATACTGTCCCTCGTCATTCCAGTCGACAACGTAGACCTCCCGTTCACCTGCAGGACTTCGTTATTTAGTAATACATGTACCTTAGGAGCTCAAGTATTTATTTACCTCCTTCGATCGTTTTCATTTAAGTTCACCTGTTATTCTAGTTCGGACAGTTGCTTCTCTCGGAAGAACAGAAACAAAAATGAGACCACGCCATAGTTTGTAGTTGTTATTGTTTAGCTCTGCGCCCGCGATACTTTGTTTGGTATTAAATTGGGGGTTTGTTGGGGTCAGTGAGCTCTCTCTCTATATATATATCTGGAGGGCTATCTGCCCGAGCAAAAAGTGAAGCCCAGTGAGCTCTCTCTCTCTCTCTCTATATATATATATATATATCTGGAGGGCTATCTGCCAGTCATTGGCCAGGCAAAAAGTGAAGCCAAAGATGGCCGACTTTGAACGTCAGTTTCAGTCCCCTACGCGGTTTATACTATTAGCTAAATTGACGTACAAACCGCGCAGGGGACTGAAACTGACGTGCAACGTCGGCCATCTTGCCGGGCGATGATCGAGGATGAGCATGAAATTATGTTGGTCAGCAGTCACATTAACTGGTTAACATCAAGGGAAACAAGGTATATAATTGTCAGAATGTTGTCACTTAACCATGAAAATAACCGCTAACCCCAAAACAACTTAGATCCTAACCCTAAACCCCCGCCTAATGAGTTTTCTAAATTGTCGTACTTATTCGCTCTCTGTGTTGACTCTTCTCTTAATATTGGCGCTGAGGCGCAATAGACGACTTTCACGATCATACGCAGGTAAAAACAACTGTTTCAGCTGGAAAGAGCATATTGAAAATAGTAGAAGTGCAAAGTTTGAAAGGAATTGTGTAAAAAAGGAAGAAGTTACACAAGCAGAAAGTTGGCCATTTCAAAAGGGATTTATTAGTGATTTAATAAGGATTTTGGCTTGACGGGCGGGCGTTGCACGCCAAGCCAAAATCCCTATTAAATCCATAGTGAAGAGCAAAACTTCCAAAGTGTGTAGCTTTCGCACTATTTGCCCGATTAGTTTCAAACTTTGCACTTTTACTATTTTTAATATGATCTTTCTAGCTAAAACAGTTGTTTTTACCTCATGAAAATTTGAAATAAAATTGCTACTGCGCATGACCCTGAAACTCGTCTATTGGAGTCAGTGAACTCACCTTTGATTGGGGAAGGCTAAAAGGGATGACTCAAAAGGACCTTTCTGTTTTTTTGTAGTTTTTATTTTTCGTTAGGTTATGGATAGCTACGGTTAGGGCTAGGTTTAGGGTTAGGATCAAGGTTAGGATCAAGGTTATGGTTGGGGTTAGGATTAGGATTGAGATTAGGATTGAGATTAGTAGTTCTAAAAAATGTAAAGGTCTTTTTGAGTCATCCCTTTTAGCCTTCACCGAACTGATTGGAGTGCAAACTTCTTGGTTCCAGGCCTTATTCTGCAATTCGAGAACCTCGCGGTTCAAAACAACGAATCGTAAGTTCTTCAATTTTTACGTTTCTTTTTCACTACTTCTCTATTTGGCGATTCAGCCTGTTGTTCTATTGTTACTTGCACCATTTTCTGTTGAGTAAAAGATCAAAATGATGGCTTAATATGAAATTTAAATATAAAATTGCCAGCCTTCAATTGGTTATCCACGGATGACTGAAATCAGGCCCCAAAAGCCCCCTCTAGTTTTATTTATGACGATCTGTTTTCTGAACAATAATTGCTTGGACCAGCCACGACCGCTGTGCTGGCCGGCGACCGGAAAGAACGCAGGCTCTGGGAATTGACACATACTGTTCTTTTTTCTCATCAACAATCAAATTATATGTAAACATTCACGAATTTACTGTTATTAAAAGAAACACAAGAACCAAGTCTGTTGCAGTTTCTTTTCGCTGTGACAAAAAAATGCAGCGCTGCCTCGTCAACAAGCCATTGGAGAGCGAGAAGATCGAAGTTCCTCTTGCTATACAGACCTATCTATGGCGACAAACGAGGTAAATGGCGAGCAAAACTACACTTTCTACCAGCTGGTGTTTAGTTTTAACGACTCGACATGACACACATAAACACATTAATGATTATTCGCTGACCGTCTGCCTTCGTTTCTTGTGATATGTAGTAAACGAGTTATGTTTTTAAATTTATTTGTTCTAATTTTTTCCAATATTTTACAAATATGAACGTTTAAAATTGTGCCTTGAAATATTACGCCTTCTCAGGACTAAAATTTACAGTTTAATGCAACAGCCATTAGGAATTATCTACGTATTGAACTTTGGATCTTTGAGTAGCGACTTCTGTTTGTCTCCCGAATGGTTTCCCTTGCTTGATGTTTACAGACATTTTGAAATAGGTTGTGTTTTGTGTATTTAAAATATAATGATTGAAAATTATGAACAATATAATTATATATAGATAGTATTATACTATCTATATATTTAATGAGTCGTTTGAATTGCGGTCGTTTCGCCCCCTAGTCGTTTAGAGCTTTGAGAGTGGGGATATTTGCAGAAGCTTAGGACTTAGCACCAGGTAATGGATTGCAGCAATAATTAACATTGTAACTTGCCATGCAAAGCTTGAACGATTTAATCCTTATCCCGGGGTGTTTATATGGAGGCGAGCCAGCCCAGGTGCCCGGGCAGGCCCACTTTTCTTGTTAATTTTCATCTTGCGTTTATATGACAGCTGGGCCAGCCCGCCTAGTCGAGATCTTTGCCCAGCTACCTGGGCTAGCAAGTCAAAGTTCAGTACACACGACAAAGTTTGTCTTGACCGATATTCTTTGGACAACTTTTCATTTCACAAGTTGTGTTTGTTCATGTGTTGGTTAAAAATTGAAAACGTACTCGTAAAAACGGGATTTTGGGCATTGTGGGAAAATAATTGCAGTTAGCTTGGTAAACACACCAGCCTGGGTAGGCAGGCTATAGCCCTCCTCATGTAAACACAAATGAAAATCAGCTTGGTTACCCAGGCCAGCCTGGGTACCCAGGCTAGTAGCTTGCCTCCATTCAAACACCCCCCTCAATATTGATGTGGTTTTTCAATTTAATGACATGACTACATAATTACAGGACAAAATACTTTTGTAAAGTGTTGCTGGATAATAATAATAATAATAATCAACTTTATTTAATGAGGGTGACACAAACAGTTCACACTGACAAACCTGTGGCCCTCCTAAAAATCTAAGGTGTTAATTAGAGGTGAGCCGATCATCGGCAAAACATCGGCAGAGCCGTTTATCGGCAGAGCCGATTATCGGCTAGTTTTTCTCACAATCAGCCGATTATTGGCTAGTTTTTTCCACAATCTTTCACTATCGGCCGATTGTCTTTCACCATTGGATCGTCCAGTGGTCAGCGGTGTCTTGTCTCGTCCTCATGGCAAGCTCTTCTAAAAGTATCGTTTGGGAATATTTTAAAATTATTACTAATGACGAATCGAAGGCTGAATATCTGGTTTGCAAAAGCAGCGGTTACCGTTCTTTTTTCTCACGAGGTGGAAAGCAGAAGAAGCATTTCACGTCAACCAACCTGAGAAGTCATCTGCAGTCGCTACATCCCAGCAAGAACATTGAACTGGCAAGCAAGGAGACGGCTCGATCAGCCAAAAGAAAAGAAGATGATGCAGCAGAATATACTACCACCACCATGAGGAAAAATTGAAGAGTCAGTCCTAAACTAATGTAATTTTGCATTTTTGCTTTCACTGTTCAGGTTCAATTCTTTACCTTTTTTGACATTTTGAGCTTGTTGAGTTGTTGGTACAAAAATAAAGGAAACTGACAACTTGACTGTTTTCTGTTTGTTTTGTTGCGCTCAAAATACAAGAATTGGCTTCCTCTCATTGCAAAACTTGAGATGAGTAAAACGACAAAACGTGAGCATCAGGTAAGCAATCGGTTTTGCCGATTAATCGGCCAATGGTGGGTAACTATCGGCTCTTGAACAATCGGTATCGGCAATCGGCTTTTTTAAACATCGGCTCACCTCTAGTATTAATTACATTAAAAACTAGATATATATACCAAATATGATAGGATTAAAAAATATAAGTTTATAAAATTATAAACTATACCAGGGGTTAAAACTTAAAATGTTCAATGTCCTCATAAGATTGCCTATAAAATTTTAAGATATTTTTCCGGAACATACTTTTAAAATGAAGAATAATTTTTTAAGAAACTTGGGAGAGCGTTCCATAATCGTGATACTGACACTGACCCTTCAGTTTCGCGGGAGAAACGAGGGCAAACTAAATTAATAGAGCCATATCTATTGGCTCTGCTGTGGATGTCCGTATTTGATTTGAGAATGTTAGTTAAATAAGGTGGGCAGACGCCCGAAAAACGTTTAAAAACTAAAGTACATTTATTTATTTTGGCCTCGTCGTAAAACGGAATCCAATTTAGTTTCTTAAAGAGCTCAACACTGTTAGCTCTTGTATCAGTCCTCAAAATCACTCACTTTGAAGTTTGAATACCCTGTTGATATTCTCTGCAGAACATGAAGTCCACACAGTTGATCCGTAGAGCATAGTCTGCTTTATCATGGTGTTATAGTATAATATGCGTTGATCAATAGGTAGATATTGTCGAATTTTCCTCAGTACTGCTAGCCTATTCTCTGAGATAACTTCTTGCATAGCTGCTCGACATGCTCATTGAAGCTGAGAGACTTGTCAAGTATGACTCCGAGTAGTTTCTGTGCATCCACTTGGTCGACCGTTGTGTCTTGCACAGTAAGTTTAAGGGATAAATCATCAAGTTTCTTGTTTAGACGTTTACCGGTGACCAACAGACATTTGGTTTTTGTGCCATTAATAACCATTTTGTTTCTGTCAGACCATGCAGAGACGTTGTCAAGGTCCTCTTGTAGTGCTGAGGATATAGCTTCCGGCACGTCTTTTACATCAAAGGAATAACTCAGTGTAGTGTCGTCCGCATAGATATCAACCACGGAGCGTTGCGTTGCTAAGGGCAGATCATTTATGAATAGGAGGAATAGGATTGGACCTAAAATACTTCCTTGTGGCACGCAGGACACTACACCCTGAGAGGAAGAACGGCATCCATCAATATCGACATATTGCGAGCGGTCACTTAGGTAATCACAAATGAGATTCAGTTTGTTTCCGCGCACTCCATAGGCTTTGAGATTTCGCAGCAACAGCTGGTGATCGATCAGGTCGAAGGCCTTTTTGTAGTCCACAAAAATAAGCCCGGACACTCTGTTCTTATCAAGGTCAAGCAGAAGTTGGTCAACCAAACGTACCTGCATGTACAACAGGCTCTGTAGAGTGGGATTTACGAAAGCCTGACTGTAGTCGGTGAAGTAAGGCGTTTTAATTTAGGAAATTATGCAGATGTTCACAAATGTGTTTCTTAAACAGTTTTGATAGTATGGAAAGCACCGAGATTGGTCTATAGTTACTGTATTCTTGTATGATCTCTACTGCCGTTACCTTTAAGGACCGGGGTCACCTTGGCGACTTTCCACTTGGCTGGGAATGGCTGGGCATCTATACAGTGGTTAATAAGCCTACTAAGAGAGCCTGCTATAGCGGGTGATGCGATTCTCAGTAGTTTTGCGCTAATACCGTCGTCACCGGTGGCCTTGTGTACTGGGATGGACAAAAGCAGATCTGCAACTCTATACTTAGTCATGTGTGGTATGCTAAACTCGCTGCTGACCGTTGGTGTAATGAGCGGCTCACAAGAGGGCTCTACACCGGTCCCAAATTCAGAGATTAGGTTGTTCTGTCTCCGTCTTTGGACAAGCATTTAATCAAATTCCATAGCTTTCGGGAATTGTGCTTGTTTTCGGTGACTTTGTTCTTGAAATATGTTTCCTTAGTTTGTCTAATGAGTTTGGTATACCCATTTTTCGCTTTCTTAAAACTGGACCAGTCGGTGTCTAATTTACTCTTTTTAGCTACGTTCAATAGTCGGTCACGTGACTTGATTGCTTGGGTAATTTCATTTGTAAACCATTTTGGCTGTACCTTTCGCTTAACTCTCTTTTGTTTGAGATGAAGGTGTTCCTCAACGATGTCATCAAATATAATATATTATACCAGGAATCAACCACATCGTTGGGATCATCGAACACAAAGGCGCAGTCACAAGGGGCCTTGTTTAGAGACGAAACAAATTGTTCCTTGTTAAGGCTTTTTATGTCCCAATAAGTTATTGTAGTGTGTATGCCGTCATTGTTCTTCGCAAATTTAAATGACCTAGTAACAATTACTGGGAGGTGATTGGACATCCCAGAGGACATAACCCGTACATTGTGAAGTCGATCTGGATGACTGCACCAAATATGATCAAGACCGGTATTTGACACGGGCCTAGTTATCTCATGGACGAGTTGGGACATATTCAAATTACGCATTGTTTTAACAAGCGAGTGCTTCTGAAATTTCGCTGCATTCAAGAAATCAATATTAAAGTCGCCCAAAACAATTATTTCTCTGTTCAACAGATGCGCATTTTCGATATTCTTTCCAAGCTTGTTATTGATATGGATATTGTATAATGGATATTGTATATTGTAATACAATAATACAATAATGGATATTGTATTATAAAAGTGCAACTGGAAGTACAGGTATATGGTGATATATAACCATCATGGAAAGTTTGTAATGTGCCTGAACATGTTTGGCATAAAGTTTCATTGATTAAGGCTAATTTTTACATAGCATGGACTAAATGGTGGTTTTTGTGCAAAAAATGGTGAATTGAAAATAATTGTAGAAACATCAGTTTATTATATAACATTGCAACATAGTAAAAGGTTTAAATTCAAGAAAAACGAGCTCCCATTCTTTGCTCCCCCCAACCTCCCTCAATAGGGCAGGGGTCACTGGAGTAGATTTTATGCAGAGTTCCACCCACATGACTGGTCCACCTGCACGGGAGCTCTTGCGTACTTTACATAAATTACACAATGCTTCTATACTTGACAAAGACTATTGTGAGATTGAGCATGATTATGTGATTTGTGGAGAAGTTGCATAGTATAGCAACGTCTAAACTGGTTTTTCTTCGATTATTTTCAATTCACTGTTTTGAGATTGTCCGAAAATTGTGAATTGAAAATAATTGAAGAAAATGTTTAAAGTAGTTTATTTGCAACATGGTAAAATGTCTATATTCAAGCAAAATGAGCCCCCATTCTCTGCTCCCCCTACCCCCTCAACCGCAGGGGTCACTGCAGAGTCCCACCTGTACATGTGCACCCGAACAGGAGCTCTTGTTTACTTTCGTGGTGGTGCAGTGCTTTTCTACTTGACAAAGACTCTACTTTTCCTGCATGTGGGAGTGCGTTTTATGTGATTTGTGGAGAAGTTTGAAGCAACAAAATTTTATCATTTTTAGAGTTTGCTCGTGGGCTCAAAGTTAATGTACAGCAGAAGTTTCTTTTCAATTTTGATGTCATTGAGTTCTTGTCTTTTGTTTCTTGCACTCAATTACATCAAAATTGAAAAGGAATCACCACTCTACATAGACTTTGAGTCCACTTCAATTGTTAAAAATCTTGGAATTTTATTAGACTCTAGTTTATCTATGGATACTCTCACATTAACAAAGTGTGCAAGTCGTCATTCTATTATCTACATAATATTAGGAAAATTAGGCGCTACTTAACCGTAGAATCTAGTGCTGTCCTCGTCCATGCTTTCATCACATCTAGATTAGATTACTGCAACAGTTTATACTATGGTCTTCCCGCTTACCAAATATCTAAACTACAAAGAATACAAAATGCTGCTGCAAGAATAGTCCATAGGATCTCACGCTTCTCTCGTATTACACCTGTTCTTAGGAACTTACACTGGCTTCCTGTTAAATCTAGAATAGAATTTAAACTGCTTATTCTTACATTTAAGGCCATCCACGGACAGGCACGAATATATATTTCAGATCTTATTAAGGTTAAGGCACAGTCTTCTTATAATTTACGATCGAACAATGCTCTACAATTATCAGTGCCCGGTGGAAAATCTCTTTCTACGCTTGGTGCAAGATCTTTCAGTCATGCTGCTCCTCAACTATGGAATTCGTTACCAGAAGCCATCAGAAACACTGCCTCGTATGATATTTTTAAAAAAACATTTGAAAACGTTTCTTTTTTCTAAATCATATTTATAATTGGATTTTTTAAGTTATACTACTGGTTTATAACTAATTTTATAATATCTTGTAATTAGCGCATCTGAACATTGTATGCTAATTTGCGCTTTATAAATACATATATTATTATTATTATTATTATCTCTACAATGATGGAACTCTGCAGGAATGATGGAATGGCAGTGTCTAGAAGCATAACATACTGTACAAGAATAAAAATGTTATTTCTCAAGTACAAGAGCAGATATATCGTCAAAATAATAAAGGTCTTTGATTTAAATATTATTTATCATTTGTAGTGCCCTCTTGCAATGAACAAAACTATATATTAACAGGTGTCTGTATTTAAAGTGCTCTTAAACCCAAATATATTTTTCATTAAACATGTGTCTTCTCGAGCAATTTTATTTATTTAGTTATATAAATCCTCGATTTTCTGTGCCCTGTTAAGGAGATCTGGGGAGTTTAGGAGGTAATAGATCAAACACGAATTTGAGTGTTTCATCAGGGGTTCCAAACACGAGAAAACAAATGAAAACCGAGGGCGTAGCCCGAGGTTTTTATTGTTTTCGAGTGTTTGGAGTCCCCTGATGAAACACGACAAACGAGTGTTTGATCTAGCTTCTCAAACGAGTATTCCTTTAGCGATTTGCTCCCATAGCGATTTTATTTTAATATGTAGATTAAGAAATGTGATCCAGTTCACTAGGAAGTTTCCTACAGGTTTTCATTGGGTATCAAAACTCATGCATGTGATGCGGTATACGTTCATGGATTGGCTATGATAAATCATGAATTATTAATGAGTTTGAGAAATGTTGTTCCAGCACTTCTTGAGTCGCATAGAACTGATAGCCGGAGTTCTGGAATTATGTAACAGTAGAAAAGTAAACCCATTTCATTTTAACTCCGCCATGCTACAGTACAGTCAAAAATGGGAATACTTTTATCTCAGTTTTCCGTATTTCAATAGGGTACAGAATATCCAGCATTTAACCAAATAAAAACATTTTTATGCAGAAATAATCGAGAATAAAAAAATTTATTTAATTTTATTTATTTCTGCTGGTACCAAAATCAATGTCTTTAATATGAGCTGTCCGTAGTCCATTCCGATAAATAATACAGTAACTGCAGCTACTATAAAGGCGAACAGCCCTCACCTAGTATCTCTACTTATAACTGGAAGCCTATATCTTCCAGGCAAAAATTGAAGCCAAACATGGTGGGCATGTACTGTATGCTGGTTTTCTGTGTCAGTTTCAGTCTTCCACACATTCTTGCATGCATGTAAGTTTCAGTCCTTTACACAACATTTTACTTTAGGTTTTGTTTGGTTCAGCAAGGACTTAAAAGGATTCATTAATATTCAGTGATCTTCTAGTAGTGATATCAGTTGTCAAAGATGTCGAAAAATCAGTAAAGGAAAACGTTCACATAATTATTTTTCTCAAGTAATTTTTTGAGGTCACTTTTTGTTATTTGTGTTATACAGTATGATCTGCAATTTATGTTATTTAAACAAATTAACATTTGACTCATGTTGACTAATTTGGTAATATAAATTTGAAATTATCGATTCATTTCTGGCCTTTTAATATATTATGTTTTGTGTGTGTTTTCATTAATGAACATTGTCCCCTCGCAAGCGTGGGTGATAATCTCGCCGGGGCAGGGATCCATTTCTCACGAATAGTTTGTATATATATATTTATATATTTAAGCGGAGCATGGTATGACCAACTCCTTATAAGGAAGTAAAAAGTCGTTTTGGGTGATCCGTTTGAATCGGACAATATTTTGGCAGAAACGCTAACCGCCATTGGCGAGTAGTGATATGACGAACTACATAAAGAGGTTTTTGCGAAGGATATACACGTTTGTGTAATATAATAGGTACGTGTGTTATGTAAATAGATTCCAAATCTGTTTTCAGAATTGAAATCGAGTAAATATTGGCCGAGATAACGTTCAAAATCTTATCGACAGAGACTACAAATACAAATATGCGGTCTGGGCACTGGGGACCATGGATGGGGAAAAGAAACTCTATGGGTGGGGTGGTAGAAAAAGCGAGCGAGGGGGTTATTGCGGATTCGTATTTCTAGTTGATAAAAATAGAAAAGCTGCATGGATACGGCAACTGACATACCTGTACAATACCATGTAGCAGATGAAACTGACTTACATATCCATCATGTTTGACTTAAAATTTTCCTTGGCCATGAAAATAGGAGTCAGCCCTGCAGCTATAATGTTGATCAGCTGACTGCCTTCACCATCCTCATCTTGACTGACCAGTTTGACTGGACAGTTTGGGGGCTAGATTACTGTACTTTATCGCTAGCTCTTCTCTTATAGTTTCTTTCTCAAGCCAAATTTGAACGACAAGAAAGCATATGGACCAGTATGTACAGTAAGTGAATTTATTATTGTTGTAAACATAGGTATACAGGGGGTGGTAGGCTGCAGCACCCCTCCTCCCATTTGTCTGAAAATTAATTCTATATATTTGTGCAAACATGGTCTTGTCATTTGGGCAAAAATGGTGTTGTCTTAAATCAAACCTATCTTTGAACCACAGACGGGTTGAGTATCATCGCCCTTATCAACAAGACGCTGGAAAATATGATATGCAATTTAGGATAATTGACACTTTTGGGCAGTGACATACAGTAACAGTATACTAAGTATATAATAAGTTGTAAATATTCTATAAATATGTCCTGCATGTTTTAAAAGATGTTCTGTATTATTAAATTAAGTTGTTGTGAATACTATAGTCTGTGTCTATTTAATTTGAGGGACTCAACATCAGGGTATCGTAAAAAATAAATTTTTCTTGGTAAAAAAATAGGGGGTTGACTTATATGACAGGTCGATTATACGCCGCAATCGGCCATCGTAGTTAACAGTATTTATTTTAAAACATTTGATTGCGGACTTATTTTTGAATACGACACAGACAACCATCTCCATTATTCGGGGAGTCTCTCAAAATTTCATGCAATCTCTCGATTTTTCAAAATTTCTAGAAACGCGAGATAAATTCACAAACTTCCTATTTTTTAGCGACATGTAAAGATAAATGTGTCAATATAAGCTCATCTTCGCTATACAGTATATACTGCTCAGAAATAGCCAAACAGAAACCGCGTTTGAAACGCGATTCATACGCGTTCCGGCTCTGGTTTGATCGCAGATGGCCAGTTGAGCTGCGTTGCGAATGCGGTTGAATATGTTTACACGTTCGTTGATGATGGAAAAGCTTTACATCGGCTATGGAAGAAAGCCGTTTTTATACGATGAGCAATAAAGTTTATCGACGAAAAGATGGAAGCTAACGACGAACGATAATGACTTTCATGTTGTGTTGATTTCAGTGTTTAATAATTCGCGATGGTTTTTGTTGGATTGCATTTTGTAGCCGATCGTTGTGTCCATGACTCATATCGGCTATCGTCCAGTTTCTCTCTCCATGTAGCCATCTTTGCAAATATCAAAACCAAAGTCGTGGCCACGCGGTGGCTTGTTAAGCTCTTTGTGCGAAATACGTACATTTTTATTGTCTTCGACAAGATACATGTAAAAGTTTAATTAGTTTATGAAATAATGTTATAATCATCAGATTATCTCAGTCGTTGCAACTTACGATCAACGGTTTATCCCACATTTTCAGTCAATGATGTACTGATTCGATTGATATATGTACTGCCTATGGCAGTCACTATATATTTATATCACCATATATTTATATATATTTATATATATTTATATATTTATATATATTTATATTTATATTTATATCACCATTTTATTCATGAACTATACCTTTTTATCTGTCTTGTAAAACGCATTGAGACGTTAGTTTAATGCGTTTGAGAAAAAACTTTTTATTATCAGTAATGCTTGGATGTGTTAATAATCAGTGAATGTGGGAGAGCTTGGAGTCATATATCCTCAAATGATTGAGTCCCGGACAGGAATCGAACCTGTAACCTTCTGATTGCCGGTGAGACACTTTCTCGGCAAAGTGGCAAACGCGGCCACGATAATAATTCAAAACATATACGAACTACTGACGTTAACAGCAGACGCGGATCGCACGCAGATTGTACGCGTATTGCACGCGGGCGTAGTGTTACCATATTTCTGAGCATTATTGTATTATTCATAAACATATGGTTTCAGTCTATGTAAACTCCTATACCCACCCTATACCGCGTTCGATTGCTTTGGAGAAACGTCTGGGAGGAACAAAATGTGCGCACGCAGGTTTTTGAACTCTCCAGGTCGGAGAAACAAAACAATACCAATGGCCGCAGTAAAAAGAGTTCATGGATGTGATACAGATAGTGATTGAGATACATAATCTTGCCACATGACATCTTATTTCATTTGGGCAAGTTATGTTCTGTTCCGCAAAATTTCACTCATGCGCCTATGGTTGTAAATATGCTGTACACTATTGTTAATGTACAATGTCATATACAAAATGTTATACACTTTGTATACTCTTGGTAATATAATAGTGTAAGTGTAAAATGGTAGGACCAACTCCTTATAAGGAAGTAAAAAGTCGTTTTTGGTGATCTGTTTGAATCGGACAATATATTCACGGCTTGAAATAACAGCCAGACAGGCGCCGGTCACGTTGTCCGATCAAACATGTTTTTTCTCGGACACGACCCGTTTTTTGGCCGGTCAAATATATTACCATAAACGAACCCTTGTAATAGTCACTTTTATTTATTCATTTATTTAAACTTAAAACGGTAGTCAAGGGGTGGTTTGTGTTTATGGCCAATTTCAACAGGAAGATTATTCCAGGATACAGCTCCACGGTACAAAAAGCTCTCCGCGTTGCATGATGCTTAAATATAAGACAAATTACATACACCAGTAAAATCCTTCGACAAAAAACAACTCAATCAAAGTCACGTCACACGAATTGACCGGACAACATGACCGGCAATCCAAGGATTTGTTCGGTCAATATTCAATTCTGACCGGACAATGTCCGTTGACCGGCCGTTATTTCAAGCCCTGATATTTCGTCCTTGGCAGACAAAGCGAAGCGGTCAATGGCAATTTGTGATCTGACGAACTATATAAGCAGGTTTTTACAAAGGGTATGTACGTTTGCGTAATATAATAGAGACGTATGTTATGTATTTAGACTCGGTAATTCCAAATCTGTTTTCAGAATTGAAAACGGTTAAATATTAACCGAGATAACGTTCAAAATAATATACGACGGAGCGGCCGCCTGATTGCCGATTAATTTCTAAGTACATAAACAGGTTTTACGAAGGGTATGCACGTTCTCGTATTATAATAGACACGTATGTTATGTATTTAGACTAGGTAATTCCAAATCTGTTAAATTAAAATCGGTTAAATTTTTGCCGAGATAACGTTCAAAATCTACGACAAATTGCAAAAGTGCAATTTGTGTACGACAAATTGTAAAACTACAATTCATAATTCATAATAAAATTTATTTAACGTGGTCAATACACTTAGCTATAAATGGCACAATTCACGCAGAATAGGCGGCAAACACATCTGACGAGAATGCACCAGCTAATTTACAGGTACGCCACAAATAATAATAAATTAAAATAATAAATTAAAATAATTTCAAATACACGGCGTGCGAGGTCTGGGGACCATTGATGGGGAAAATCCCGCAGGGGTAGGATGAAACTCTACGGGGGATAGAATAGGCGAACGAGGGGTTATTGCGGATACGTATGGCTATTTACGTTTATATTTTTATGTTTTTAGGCCTTTGAGAAGATCATTTGCGAGAATCGTATCAGTGATTTGCCTCCAAATCTTTCCACTTCTATGAATAACATTCCACGATGGCATTTTGTCGAAGGAGCATTGCCGTTTGTGCTCCACTGTTGCTGCGCCTTGCTCTCTAACCGTGCCCAGCATGGAATTGTAGACCAACTAACAGTGGCGGAGACTAAACTACTTTATACCCTGCATTGGATTTTATTAAAAGCCCCCAAAGAGGTCGATAATTATTCGGAAAAACTTCTTCCGTTGAGCACAGTTGAACTCTTTGTGCAAGCCGTTGTTCCCTTCGTGAATTGTATCCAGGCTCAAGATCTCACGTTTAGACTGCAAGACGGGTTAGAACTTTGGGATGCCCTCTGGGAGTATAGAGCACCGCCGTTGAAGTCGTTTATGTCTTCAGTTGTTTTGAATGACGAGAAAACCGAGGGAGATAAAACAAGTTTCGCACACTCATCAAGAAGTAGCTTTGGCCCAGTTGAAGGACCACCGACGTTTTTTCACATCGCTGTTTTAAAATGTATGATGCTTCCCGACTGGCACGATGAAGGACGAGCTTGGGGCTTGCAATACATCATGAAATATTTGGAGAATGAAGTCGAGTCCCAGTCATCGAAAGAACGTTCCAGTTTAGCGTCGTCACTTAACAATGACCAATCGACAAACACCAATGGAAATAGTGCCAACTTGATTGTAGACGGTGCAGCAGAAGTTTCATTGGCTGGAGAGGGTTCAAAAATGGGTGCAATAGGGACAAGTGCGCCTAATTTCGACAAGTTGAAACGCTTCTACGGCTTCAGTTCACAACAAGAGGAAAGTTCTTCTGGAAAGGAAAGGCTTAGTGTCAAACGCGTTAGAAATGTTAGTACTTCGTCAACATCTTCGTTATTCGACGCGTTATCAGCTTTGGCAAACATGAAGTTGGATGATATTCAGGTCAATATCGAGGTTGCAAACGGTGCAAAAGAATTTCTAGACGATTCTGGGTGCCTTAAGAAAACTGTTTTTTTGGATGTTATCTGCCAGATTGCCACGCAGAGCTCCAATGCGCGCGTTTGTAGTTTGGTTTTGTCTGTGCTGGAACACATTTTAGACAGATATATTATACCGTCCAACACAACGCAGAATGACTCCCCTGAAACTATCCCTTCGGATAAAGAACATGCAGAAACTGGAGCGACTGGTGCAAAACAGCTTTGTGAGGAGAGGTCAACGGAAAAGGTCTCTTTCCAAAGTTCTTTTCAGAAAGCTTTAATTTGTGTTATCAAAGTTATCTGTGCCTTGGGTTGCTCGTATGGTTGCGGTAAAGGTATAAGGGGCGTTACTGGCAAGAACTTAAGAGCGAAAGCTATTTCGATGCTTACCAAGTTGCGTGCTGCCGGCGAAGGCGCGTTTAAAACCGGTCTGAAGAGTTACTTTAAGGAAGAGGACGTGGAGGTGGTGACCAACTTTCTCCATGCTTTGCTTGGCTTCTGTACGATGACCCTGGAATCAAAAGCCAATCTGAAAGGGATGGGTGATCTGTTCAAGGAGAAGTCAGGCATAGTTGGAGTGATTATTGACTGTGTGTTTGCTTCGTACATTTCAAAACTGATGGAATTTAACTTGGAAGAAATTTCCAACGTGGTAAGTGTAATATAATATGTGTATATATATATATATATATATATATATATATATATATATATATATATATATATATATATATATATATATATATATATATATATATATATATATATATATATATATATATATATATATATATATATATATATATATATATATATATATATATATATATGTATATATATATATATGTATATATATATATATATATATATATATATATATATATATGTATATATATATATATATGTATATGTATATGTATATGTATGTATGTATGTAACGTGGAACAACAACACGCTTTTCAAGTATATTTATTAACAAAAGAATGGTATAAAAACCGCTAAAACTAGTCTAGTCTAGTCTGTTCACAATCGTCCTCTCATCAACAACACTATCACGCCATCTCAACGTCCTTGTTTGTCTTCGTGATTATTTCGCATACAAACTAAACTAGCGTAATAACTATTTCTACGCTACACTGTCCCCCTCTAAAAAAGAGGGACACGTCCTCGTGTCCGTCAATAAACATTGAAACAATTTAAATATATATATATATATATATATATATATATATATATATATATATATATATATATATATATATATATATATATATATATATATATATATTTATATATTTATATATTTATATATATATATATATATATATATATATATATATATATATATATATATATATATATATAACAGTACAACAGTACACTCTGAATTCGGTAGACTACGTCAGAAATCTTCTTTGTGATTCGATAGGGACCTGTCCATGGCCGGTGAAGTTTTGTCGAACGACTTCTTCCCGTACAAACTTGATACATCTACACTCGATCGCCGACTGAGAACGAAGTTCCCGAAGTCTTCAGGTCGTATAATAATCCTTTTGACGTTTCTGAACTCTTCCCAACCTGTCACGGACTTGTTGGTAAGCGTCTTCTAAAACCTCACGAAGAGGGGCCACGTAGGATTGAAAGTGTTGTAAATATATATACCTCGAAACAAATGTGAGTGAATTTTGTGAAGATCTTTGCACGGGAGGCTGCAATATTCGCGAAAGAATGTACGAAGTGAGAAATAAGTTCGGAGGAAACTCTCTTATTATTTGAAAGAACTTTTTTTTTAAACTTTTTTTTAGCCCAACCTGGGCTTAAAGAAAATGTCTACTCCCTGACGATTGTAAGTGGTATAAGCAAAAATGGAGAAGAGGAGAAGTCTTTGAGAATAGAAATGCCAAACTTATCTGGGATTTTGAGTTTAAAGTTCGTAAAGAGACTAGCCATAGACGCCCGGATTTAATACTCGAAGACATAGAAGCTAAAACCATCTGGATAGTTGATATGACCTGTCCCATGGAACCGACTAGCCGCCTTTAGGGAGAAGATGGTTAAGTATTCCCAGTTGCGAGCAACGCCCAGGGTTTTGTACCTACATCCTTCCACTGGTTATTGGTAGTTTGGGTGGTGGCACGAAGATTCTTATTGAGGAAGTTCACAAATTATTCAGTGACATAAAAGAAGTTCATTTTATCACCAGACTGCCAGAGAGATGACTAAAATCGTCCTAATGGGAAGCGAGTCCATAGTTAGAAAGATTTTGAGTGGGTTAATTCAAAGACGTTAGTGACTGTTCACTTTTGATTGTATGTTTATCATGCTTTGTTTATGTATATATATATTAAGACGGCAATATTTGGCGTTTTACGAACTGGCTGGGAACCAGAATATGAGGTCCGGCTATCCTGTACAATAATAATAATAATAATAATAATAATAATAATAATAATAATAATAATAATAATAATAATAAAGATTGGCCTTTACAGCTCTCCCATAACTCACTTCGCTCTTGAGATACTGCATACCTCGCACTGCATAATGGACTTCAGTAAAATCAGGAATATAATTGAGGTTATGAAACGAAGTTAATTGAGCATGCACGCGTACCCTATTCCCCCGCATATATAAGGGAGCTGTCATTAATTCCACCAGAGAGGGGGTAGAAGGAAAAGTGCTGGGCCATGAAACTATAAATCAAAAGTTGGGGGGGGGGGGGGGGGCTACGAAAACATTTGGAAAACCTTTGATGCGCCATGAAACCTTTTTGATCCGTAATAATTTATGTAAGTCCAAGAAATATCCATATCACACCCAAAGAAAAGTTGTTTTGAGAACCCCTTGCCCCCAGAAATTATGTACATGTATATATAGTTTGCATTCCAGTGGTTTGAGACTAAGAGTTCAGGAATGCGAAAACCCGGCTGAAAACAAAGTTGATTGTTTTCGTTGCTCTATATGGCAGAGTACCCTCAGTTCCCAGCACTCCTGTGTTGTCGGCCGTATATGAATGAAAATTGAAAATTTAAGATGTGTTGGGCCACGAAACTGAAAACAAAATGTATAGTTAACTGGTCATGAAACCATCCAGGGAAATTTGGTTGGGTCACGAAACTTTAACAAGAATTTTTAGTTTTCCTTCTGCCCCCAGCTCCCGGGTGGAATTAATGACAGCTCCCTAAGCGCACGCTGGATAAAGGCGCGTGCGCTAATATCCGGATAATGATGCATGCGCCATCCAAAATCTGCGAGATTGATATAGACAGAAATACAATACCGTACTTTTAATAATTAAATATATATACGCATACTTACAGTAAACCATCGAACATTGTCTGTTATAAATTATAGTGTCACAGTTGACACAGTGATAATGTTAGCTATACGGTAATATAATAATAATAATTATTGCTTTTGGTCTATTCTTCCAAGATATTCTTGTATAACACACTCCGCTTGAATCGCTTCAGATCTCGGCGCTTTTACAAGTTAGGGGTGCGCCTATATGCGAATTTTTATAGGCGCTGTCAAAGTTACCGGGTGTGATGTCACAAGAGGCATTCCAAACCAGTTTTCTTTTGCTACTTGCCACAAAAATGCCTCTTGTGACCTCAAATCCGATAACTTTAACAGCAACAAAGTACATGAAGATGACATTTTCGGCTGACAAGATATATTATGATTTTGCTCAGGAAGACCCAAATATTATATTAAATCTATATTATAAAATAATATAGTCGATTAATCGAAATGATCAGTTTAGGATAACTTTTTCTTTTTCATATATTTCTAGACACTCTACCGCCATGTAAGACAGCTGGTGAAATACGTGAAAGAATACGCCGGGGGGACATTTTTTCGCGTCGTCTTTAGCGGTTTGCTCCAGGCTACTGGGGAACCTGTGAAAAGGTTGCAGGGAATGGCTCCTCATGGGCATAAGTCAGCATTGTACACAACGGATGGCGAGACAGCAAGTCAGGCAAGGACGTCTGCAGGGTCTGAAAAGACGGCAACACCGAAAACGCCGCGCAAAATTTTCTTTCCCAAATTTTCGAGAAGTGGCAGCTCAGCGGATGGCTCTCCCACAGGAATTAATGAATTTGGTTTTGAGGGAAATGGGACTCCTATGATGAGAAGGAAGGTGGGTAATTGGAATGACAGGAAGCTGAGAGTTATTTGTAAAAAGCAGAGAGGTGTTCTGTCTCCAATCCTTTCTGCGGGTATACCAGTTAGCATTTTATTACTGACAAGCTACAATCATTGGTAGTCTTCTTGAAACGAATTGAATATAAATAGCTGATCCTCCTCCTTCCCCATATCTATTTATTTATTTATTGAGCTTCGCCTCTTAAAAAAAATACATATAAGAATCAGGGTCACCACAACAGTTAAACACCAATTACAGTGGGCCCTTAATTATTTTTTAAAGTTTATATGATCTAGCCTTAAGTGTTCAGGGAGAGAGTTCCAAGTCCTAGTTGTTCTAATAAGAAATGAGCGATTGAAAGTAGTTGTTTTACATTTACGTTGACGGAATGAGATTGATTGACATTTGCGGAGGATCTAGTAAGCCTTAAAGTGCCTATGAAACGAAAATTAAGTTCGTTTTATTTGAAAGAACTTTTAAAATAATGAAGAATATTAATTTACAGCTCTTTCATATTTCACTTGGTTCTCGAGATATTTAGACTTATGTGATATTCAAATGAGATAACCTATGACGTCAAAGGGTTTGCAATACATTTTAACATATTGCAAAAATCGTGTATATCTTTAAGATTATTAAACGAAATCACTTGAAGCTTTGCATGTTGATACAAACCACTAAACTGAAGAACATCGTTCAAGTTTCAATGTTGCAATAGTAATAATATAGTTCCCAGACCTCTAAGTCTCTTTGTCAAAAATCTTTGTTTTCTGATATAGGCTATAGCTATGTGTTGCACCAAAGTTAAACTTCAGTTTAGAATTGGTTAAGTCCGTGAAAATCTGCTAAACCAGTACCAACGCGCAAATGTTTGGGACGGAAGAGAAAACAAATAATTTTATTTTAGAAATCAAGATGTCTGAAGACTAATTTGTTACCATGGCGACCATAAAACTAGAAAGATGTTCTCCAGTTTAGTTGTCTGTATGCACATGCAAAGTTTCAAGCGATTTCGTTTAATAATCTTAAAGATATACACGATTTTCCAATATGTTAAAATTATTGCAAACCCCTTGACGTCATAGGTTATCTCATTTGAATATCACATAAGTCTAAATATCTCGAGAACCAAGTGAAATATGAAAGAGCTGTAAATTAATATTCTTCATTATTTTAAAAGTTCTTTCAAATAAAATAAACTTAATTTTCGTTTCATAGGCACTTTAAGGGAACAAGACGTTCGAGCAGGATATCGGTTGATATAGGTACAATGCCATTGATGGCCTTAAAGTGCCCCTAACCTCAAAAATTTTTACTGTTTTATTTGGAAGAACTTTTAAAATGATGGAAATGGAAGTAACTTCTTTTTAAGATTTTCACTTCTTCGCTTTCTTTTTGAGATATATCAGTTTGTTTGACATGCAAGTATCTGGAATTTTGTCACACATGCATAATGAGTTATCAGAGAATGTTATATATCTTTGCGTTCATGAAATAAAAACACTAAAGTGTGAATAACATGTGTGTGCGTTTCTCCCACAACACCAAACTTCTTGATTTTAAAGGATTTCGTTGGATATATACATTTCTCCAACAAGTCATTATGCACGTGTGACGAAATTCCAGACATTTGCATATCAAACAAACTGATATATCTCAAAAAGAAAGCAAAGAAACGAAAATCTTCAAAAGAAGTTACTTTATCATTTTAAAAGTTCTTCCAAACAAAACAATAAAACATTTTGAGGTTATGGGCACTTTAAAGAAGAATAGTAAGTCAAGATACTCGTGCCAGTAGGAAAGTGGTTGTAGTTTTGTAGAAACGCGAGTCTGCGACATTAGCGAGTTTAGGCTAATTAAGACGGCTGCAAATAAATTGACTTTCATTTTAGCATTTTATGGAAATTCCACATCATGGACATTTCAGTGAATTCTAAATGTTCTTTTCTTCCTCCGAAAAGCTCCTAAGCATTCCTAATTGGTGGATTGATTAGACTTTCGACAGAAATTCGGTCCCAGGTTTTTCTCTGGAATTGTTGGAAACGACCGTTTACGAAACGGAAAACTGCCTAGGTGCTACAATCGTCGAGAAAAAGACCTTTTGATCTACGACGGTAGACAGGACGTCCTTCAAACAAACAAATTCTGCACGCGAAACAAAGAGAATGTATGATTTGTAATCTCTGTATGCAAAAGTAATCTCAACACCGTCCTCGTTCTGTTTACAACGCCACTCAGACATGCGTGAAAATGTTTACATGGTCTTGTCTAAGCGCGAGTATTCTAGGGGGTACGGAGGCGTGCTCCCCCGGAAAAATTATTTATATTTATTTCTAGGGTCTCTGAAACACCATTTCACGCATTCTGAGGCGAGTTTTTACAAGTAATCGCAAAATTTTGTTATTACTGAATCAGAACATGGCACAATATACGTCAAGATATCTTGAAATCATTGATAAACAACTCAAAATCGAAACATTTCTTAGAATCATAGACCTTTTAATAAGTTAATTTTTTCATTCAGGAAATTTTATTTCTCTTGCTTTGCGTGACTCCTAACGCAAAGTGAGGCTGATATTCATAAGTCGAATATCTGGAGGAGCAGGAGCTTCCGACATTTTACATAATTATATGCCGATTATCCCTGGTTGTAGTTACCATGTTAATCATATTATATGGCAAAATTACTCGAATATGATTGGCTAACGAGGAGGGCATTTTCCTAAATTCAGGGCACAATTACTGATGACTGGCGGAGACGCCAGCGGGAAACACTTATTACACAACTTATTATGTTGTCAGTTTACTTGTAAATCCAAGCTCCCTGTTCTCTTAAGTCAATGTTTGACTCAATAAAGTTCGTTGTAATGTACCGTTTACTTTCAGTTGATTGTTTGGTTGTTTTTCACGCTTTGGCTTTGACATTTAGCTGGCTTCCTCATGTTGTTCACGTGTGTAGCTAACTTATTTATGAATACATTTTGCCCTCTATATGATTAACAGGTAATCCGGGGTTTGGGGATTTTACATATTCATGATCTTTGGGTTCTACCAAAAAGAAATGTAATATATCTTGTCGTTCGAAAATTTCATCTTCATGCCTATTTTCCCTGCTAAAGTCGATTTACTATTCACAGGAAATGACGTCAAAGCAGGGACACGCGAAGTCATTGCACACCAGTTCAACAGTGAAATACAAAGAAAGTTTGGCTTTGAACTTTAAAGACACCTGTTTAGACAAAATTCGCTCAATTCCCAAACTTTCTTTTCTATTTCACTGCTAAATCAGTGTGCAATGTTTTTGCATGTCCCTGCTTTGACGTCATTTCCTGTGAATAGTAAATCACTTTAGCAGGGGTAAAAGGTATGAAGATGAAATTTTCGCACGACAAGATATGTTACAATTCTTCTCAAGAGATTCCAAAGATCACAAATATGTAAAATCCCCAAACCCCGGATACGCACTTTAAAGTTTAATTTCACTTGTGTTTTCAAAGTTTAACAAATTTAAAACTTTGAAAACATGCGTGAAATTAAACCTTAATTTTCCTCAGCCCCCCTGCGATTACCTATATGCATATTATCATTTGTTGTCACACAATTCCTGTTACATTGTTTTTTGTTGTAGGGTTTAAAGCGCCATGTAAAGAAAGGAAGCCCAGTGGAGGAAACATTTGCTGCTGAAGAAGAATTCCCATCGGGAAACTCGTTAGACCGAAGACGGAAAAGTATAATGAAGAAATTTTTCAAGACCGGTCGGAAGAAAGCAGATGAAATATTTACAACTGATTCGAAAAAGGCTGAAGGTGCTTCGTCGAGCTTAACTCGGCAACAGAATTTGAGCGTTGAGTACACATCGATACCTGTTAAAGTCAAGGAAATACGAGACGGGATGATGATGCTGTCAATGTTACTGGAATCCAGCTTACCAGGAAGTGTTCCCGATCCCAACATTATCGCTGGAATTTTAGAATTGGTGAGTTTGAAAGACGATGAAAAATGAAAGTTGATATATATATATATATATATATATATACGCCCACTACCCTTGTGGAGTTTGAGCACTCTGGCCCTATACCGCTTCACGCTCTCTGGATGTGCGCATGACCGCTGTTTGTCCCACGAGCGGTTGTCACCGGCAATCGCTTGTGTATAATTAGTTCTCATGCCCATATCTAGATTGTACCAAGCTACACTGATGAGCTGTGGAAACACGTGTCTGTAGATATTGTACTATATATATATATATATATATATATATATATATATATATATATATATATCTCGTCTTACTCTGATGAAGGGCTCAGGTCAAGCGATATACTAAATCAATTAAACTGGGATCGACTGTCTGTCAGAAGAAATAAAAGGATATGTGTTATGGCACTACCTTAGCCAAATGTTTATGATAAGTGATGAGATTAACCCATACAGGCAAAGGTTAAGAAAAAGTGATGATAATTTAATTATTACTCGTATTCCAAAAACGGAGTATTGTAATAAACGTTTTTCTTATAGAGGTGCAAAACTTTGGAACTCACTTCCAAATGAGCTTAAACTCTTGCGGAATAAACACCAATTCAAAAATAAACGATCTGCATACACGGAAATTGTCAACTAATTCAATCTTCTTTATTTTTCTAAATATTTTTTTAAAAATTCAAAATTGTAAAAATATTTATTGTGATGTATTAAGGTAGTTGAAATAATTACTGTTAGATAGCAATTTTTATATTTTTAATAATACGGCTTTCATGGGAAGAAGTTTAATTTATAACTTATTGAAATTACCGTATTCAAATTCTCTCTCTATTTTATTACTTGTTAACACCACTCAGCATGGTTCATACGTATATTAAAGCTTTTTAATTAATCAGCTGATTAACCTGATGATACCTATGATACATGGATTTTGATATTTTTGCGTGATGTCGCAAACGTCCATTTTGTGTTTTTATAATTTCACTCTGGCCTTGAAAATTATATCCCTTTTATATTCGTAGAAAGCGCCTGCGGTGGCGAGAGGCGCATTATTGCTGGAGTGCTGTCATTTTGTTCAGCGATGTAACAAAGGGGAGTGGCCTTCGTGGTTGCTGAGCAGCCATCCGTCATCACGGCGAGGTAAAGGTGGTTTCGGAGCTCTTGTTAGGAACGCTATTGCTGTGAGCAGACGGAATGTGAGAATCAAACACGAGGCTGGTCTGATGTTCTACAAATGGGCTGTGGCAATTGGCGAAAGACTCGAGAAGATCGAGTCCAGAAACCAACCCACCCCGGAAGGCAAGGAGGTGGTGTACTCCAGTAGGCAACTGGAGGAAAATTTTCTAGATGAAGGTAAATCGTTTTCAGTCTATAGTATTTATTTTTAGGGTAACTTATACAGTAAGAACGTGGGGAGGATTCAGCAGTGTGCATCACCCAAAATTTATCCAGATTCTCTGTATTGGTCAGAATCGTTACAAGACAAGTTGCACAAACCAGCGCTATGCGTAATATATTCTGTAATGATCAGAATCGTTGCAAGACAAGATACATAAACTATTGACGTGCGAGTTTATTATGCACGGAAGCATTCGCACAAAGCGTGAAATAAGTTGTCCTGCAGTATCCAGCACCTGCAGCACGCGATACCAAAATGAACATTGAAGGCCAAACATTCTAACCAAAGCTTACCATTCTTAACTTAGGGACGCTTGACGAGGAGACAAGAAAATGTCCTTATGCTCTTAAAATGGTTGCGTGTCAGCTACTTTTAGAGATCACTGCATTTTTACGAGAAAGTCACAGCTCTTTGGCAGCAAAAGCAGAGATTCAGAGACAGAGAAACCGAAGTGTGGCCTTTTCAAGAACACCTCGTCGGGTGACGCAAAAGATACCGGCGTTTGTTGGTTTAGTTGAGCATCGAGATGCCGTAATGAGTGGCCCCGCGGAAAGACTCCGTCATGTTAGTCAGACGATGGTGGCCCCCATTATGACGTTATCCGTACCACAGGTCCAATTCCAAGAGGTCGAGAATACTGATCAAAGAGTATCAGCTCCTGTCATTAAAGTTGATGACGGCCCGCGAAATGGAAATGAGGAGACAGAAAAAACTGCGCAAACCAAGAAACGGTTTAGTAATCTGTTTTCTAATCCTGAGAAGAAGAGGAAACAGACGAAGCCAGCAAATAACGAAAGAAGGCCGAGCATAACTATGTCAAGGTTAAGCAAGAAAATACCAACGCGAGGTACAGTAGTGAATAAAAAAGAGTGTTAGCTTTAATATGTGGAGAATATAGCTTAAGGTGATTCCTCAGTTTTGCATTGCGCACATTTACTGCACACATCCAATAATCGGTGTTTTTATGGCCATTATGCAACACTTTCAAAAAAGTCCGACCATTTTAGGACAATTTAGTGCCAAATCTAACAATGGCCGCTTATGTACTGGTAGGGAAGAGTTATTAAGGGACTAAATCAATTTTTTTCGAGAACAGTTACACAAGTCTAGCTAGGGTTGCCTGTGCAAGTAGGTTTGTAAACTACTTGATAATGCCGGTTTAAGGCCATAGCTCTTAAAGAAGGTCGGTGACCATAATTGTTTCCTTAATAATTCTTTTCTTCTACCACTTTTATGTGTTATGACAGAAACTTAGAGAAAAATCATTTCTACAACTTACAATATTTTACATTTTTGATGAATGTTTCTTCAAATAACATGTCAAAGAATATGGGAAACGACCATTCTTTATCATAATAAACCCTGTTAGCTGTTTCTTTTTCCCTAAAATACCATGTTTTCTTGTATAAAATTACTAGTTGCGAAAGATAAAAAAATATCTTTGTCACAAGGTTCAAGAAAACGTTGTGCAATGCGGTTTTTACCCAACTCGTAAATTTGTCACAATGACATCACCATACTGAGTAAAAGGTGATCTGCGATATGCCATATCTTCTAAACAAGGTCGGTGACCCCAACTTTTCTTTTTAGTTTTAATATAAGTATATCAATAACTTTAAAGTGCATATAACGTCTGTGGGGATTTAACATTATTTGTAATCTATGGATTCTCCTGAGATAAATTGTAATATATCTTGTCAGCTGAAAATTTCATCTTCATAGACTTTTTTGCTGTTAAAGTTGACGGAAATGATGTCATTACGGGCATCTGTCTATATGAAAACCTCTTTACAGATTCCCGCTATGACGTCATTTCCGTCAACTTTAACAGCAAAAAAGTCTATGAAGATGAAATTTTCAGCTGACAAGATATATTACAATTTTTCTCAGGAGAATCGATAGATTACATATATGTTAAATTCCCACAGACGTTATATGCACTTTAAGATTGGGAAGCTTCAGCAAATTTTCATTTCGGAAAGAATTACTGAGGAATTACCTTTAATAAATACTCTATAATATTATAATTTACATAGAAAATACAAAAGAAATGGCTGCCTATTATAGCAATTGTAAATCGAATACAGCATTATTGTGGCCTGACTTACATAAAATTTTCCTTTGGAAATGGATTGAACCACCAAAATAGACATGGTTATTTAGATACATATCGTATTTTAAGTAACTTACAATATTTATGTCCAAACTGCTTTGTAAAGGGTCTGTTTACATGAATCCTGATTGAGTTTCATTCCGAATTGAACTCATACCGGTTCTGTTAAAATCCCTTTAGGTGTTTACATGAATCCGGAATGAGATGCAGCTCAATCCGGATTGAGTTCATTTCGGTTCTCATTCCGAATAGAGTTTCATTCCGGATTGAGTTTCATTGAAATTTCATTCCGGTGTCATGTAAAGTCGGTGCGAGATTTCATTCCGGAATGAAAAATACGACCTATAGAAAACTGGAACGAACAACACATGCGTGCTTTTAACATTTATAGACGACAATTTGCAGCTAGAGACGGGAATTACGTCGACTTCATATTGCTCAATGTAAATAGCTCTTTGTCGACGACGTTATAAATTAAAGGTGAATTAAATGCTTGTTTACTTGCGACCGCATCGATTATCGTTGCTAGCGATGCTTTTTCCCTTTTGACGCACAAGCGCAAAATGTACAAGCGCTGAAATCGTTGAAAGAAACATACCCGGTATAACGTTATTGATCGCCATTGATCGAAATTTCAGACTTTTTCGCGCGATTTTCGATTTCGCGAGAGTGGGATGTAAACGCGGTTTGAATTCACGTTCAATCCGGAACAAAACTGAATCCGGATTCATGTACAGGTAAACAGTCCCTAAATCCCGTACTCTTCCGAAGTCGAACGTTTCGTGCGAAGGCCCTTAATCGTCAGAGAATGAAACGTGAAGTGGTAACCGAATTTTTATTATTTTTTATAGTTTGTGTGGTTAATTGGTTTGATGATGATTTTCAGATAAATTCGAAACGTAAACTTTTTCATCTTTCATTTTAAACGACACCTTTTATGTTTTTAGCCCATAAAATGGCTGTCAGAGTCACAAGCGACGCCTCCGATAACAGCGACAACGAAGAGGACGAAGTCACGAAGTTTCCTTGGCTTAAAGCTGTTGCACTGGTCAGCGGGTCAACAAACCTCCTTTGCGAACACCGTGATTCATGTCAGCAAAACTGTATTCGACGTCAGACCCAAAGCTGTTCAAAATTTATGTCGGCTTTGAAGATTATATATGCGACGCCGGTGAGCCAGCACACTCAGAAAACGAGCAAGAAGTCCGAAGCGGACAAAGGAAGACAATGTAAACTTAGCACAAAGGAGTTAACGATTAAGGAAAAGGAAAAACGAGACAAGATCATGATTACGTATATTGGTGAAAAGGCAAATGCTGTCAATTTTCTAATTATAGTGGCTCGATACCATAAAAAATCCCATTTTTCAAACTTTTATATTTTGAATGAAGCAATTTTCATCTGAAATTCATTTCCAAACATATTTGGGCTCATTCACTCAATTCTAGACCAACCACACTCATGACGATGAAGACAGTTTTTTTCAAGGGCGTATACGCAGGATTTTTCAAACGGGGGTCGTTTTAGCTCTCATGAAATTATTTCGGGATGGGGGGAGGGGTAAGGGGAGCAACAGCAAGCGCACTTCTTCCCGACATGTTATACACTGAAAGTCTGAAAACGCTTTTAATTTGAATTGTTTATTTTACCAAAACTTAAGGTTTTTACAGGAATGTAAATGTTTGTAGTATGATACGAAAACATGTTCTATTACGAAAGCTTTCAACAATTCTAATGCGATCGCACCCCGACCCCCCTTGCGTACGCCCCTGTTTTTCCAATGAAAGTTCATTTCAAAATACACATTTAGAAGGTTCCAGTCTCATAAACAGCTCATTCTCTTTCTTCCTAATCATCTTATCCTAAAACAGTATCATGCATGCAGGGCTGTGATTTCAAATATAAACCTGAAAAATGCATTTTTTGTGAAAGTATAATAACTGAAGATACTAAAATTGATAAAGCTAGAAAAATACCTTTTTTTGCACATTTTAGGGTATCGAGTCACCTTAAGTAAATTAATCTTCTTTAAAATCTATCATTTATTCTGATACTTTATACCAATTACATTTATGTACTAATAATTATTTTTTAGGTTAGAAATTTGTTTAATTGTCCATTGTCCGTAATAATCAAAGGCGCTGTCGTCATGGAGCCATCGTTAATGTTGGACATAATTCCTTTGGCATGGGAACTTCTACTAAGTCCATTAGAAGAACTGGTTTCTACTGCTGGTGTGTATAGAGTTGTGCTGTTGATTTCATACATATGTTTGTTATTTTCATATTATATCTTCCCCTGTTGTTTTAATAACGGATGAAAGCAAATTATAGAATACCCAAATAGATAGCAGAGAGCTAAAAGTGCTTATTTCATGTTTGGTCTTTTTATATATTTATAATCTTTGGAACTTTCTCATAAAACATGCTTAATAATGTATTGGGATTCTCATTGGCTGATTCCAGTACAGTTAATCCCAAACAACATTGCAAACATGTATTCCTCTTTCCGTGAAGACTGGTGAAGAGTTCGGGCCACAAGGAGTTATGGGGCTGATTTTGGAGACGCGTCCAGATATAACAAATCTATTAAATAACAAATATATTAAAAGTTCTCGAGTGAACTTGAGTGTTCTTGAGTTCTATTTGGATTTTTACAGTATTTTTCGGCACATTGAAGTTATTTCTCTTTTTCATATTATATCCAGTTCTTTTGCGTGAGACGCGTCCCCAAAATCAGCCCCATAACTCCTTGCGGCCCGAACTCTTCACCAGTCTCTCTTTGATCTTCGGAATAATAATAGAATAGAAACTGGAAACACCCAATCACATTCTAGCGGATTTTGTCAAGACTCGGAGTACATTTCGTTGAAATTTAAAGTGAATTCTACATAAATATTGCCAGTAAAGTGTCTGCTCACTAGACTAGATGATTATTAATGTTACGAGTAAACCTTTTCAAGTAATGGTGAAATAAGTGAAGTGTTTTTAACCACCAAAGCTGTGGACGGAGCACTGTAAACCCGTACGTTGTGAGTCCATTTGTCTCGAATATTTTCCTGTATATTATTAATTAACAAGTAGATTATGAGGTGTAGTTAACGAGGGCGAGGTTACCTATCGTCTCATAGAAATTAAGAGCAAATAATTGTTTTTTCTAATTGTTTTAGTAGAAACTAACTTATGTTCGTTATTTCTTCAAAATTATTTCGAAAAACGAGACATAAACATGTTTATTGGCGAAAAACGCATCCTTACACTTAATTTTTATCAGACTTTTTACGTTAAGACTTTACTCATAGACAACGAGGGCGAGTTGTCTAATAATAATAAACAACCTTTCTTTTACGTAAAAAAGTCTGATCAAACATTGTTCCAAATTTTCGTATAGTTTTACCTTTTTGTTTGTAGAAGTCTCCCCATTCAAAATGTAGAGTAGCTCGATGGCACATGATAAACAATCGCTCACAAAAAACGAGATTGTAATTACTTTGCTTCAAATTCGGTGTAGATATACTCCATAGGCATAAGCGAATTCATTTTATTACTTGAAAATGTCAAACTGAACAATTTTCCATTTCTTTCGGGCCAATGTTTTCATGATTTCATCACTCGTATATAAATTTTAGCGGTCGCCATGTTTGGCCTAGATTTCAGGTTTTGCTTGCAGCGTGAATATGTCGTGGCTTCTGATTGGTCACGAAGGAATATTCCAGTTATAAGAAGGTTTGTGATTGGATAACGCTATACTAGTGGTCTATAACCAATAGACCACTAGTAACTCAGCCAATCAGAATGCTGAATTTGTAATAGAGTCAAATAGACAACTCGGGCTCGTTCTGGATATTCATTACCTTATATAGACTTTGCCCATTGTCAGTATCTGAAACTAGATCTGAAGTTCTGAAGTTCACACTTCTGTTGACAAGACCGTGATCAGAAAATTTAATCTGCATTGTCATGCAAATCCGCGTAGATTTCTTAGAATTATTTTTAAAAGGTTGCATATAAAGGTTAATTTATCAAAAACACTTTCCAGATTGAGTCTGAAAAAAGCAAAAAAAAAATGCCGAGTTAGCGCGGGCTTTCTTTTTCTGTTTAGCGGTTAAAACTAACATCGCCGAAATGAAACCTTGAAAACCGTAATTACAGGTTTAAAACAACTCAGATATGAGTGTTTTATGACCATTTTTCAACGGAAATTATTTAGAACTGACAGCAATGTCGACCTTGAACACTAATAAAGGTAAACAGTGATATAGAGCGAGTAAAATAATGACATGTCGTCTTTTCAGGGTTTTTTTGGATGTTTTGAGTTCTTTTAAGAACTTTGCCTGACTAAAACAATTTTTGGTACAATGTTAACAACTATCAAGCTAAACACTAGTTGTTTTTCTACTGAAATACCACTTTTTAAGTTATTTGTTTGGCATTAATGTTATGTTTATACTTGCTGCAAAAAGCAGTTCTTTATATAACACATTAAACATATTTTTATCTTTCAGTTCTACACGATATATTTTAATTTCAAGACCAACAACACATACAATTCCGTTTAGAAAACTCTACTTTAGAATCTTGATGATACATTTTAGAGAAATGTACCTTAACAGTGATTAAATTTCGTTGGGAATAAAAAATATTCAAATTCCGGCATTGGTTCTTTCGCGGCCATCTTGTAAAATGGTTGCTATGGCAACCAGGATCAAATTTGCAATGCCCCAATAGCCAAAAATATTCTGTAGGGTATATTATAACTTTGTACCAAGTTCCATCCTCCATGAAAGGTACAATTATTCCATAATTTTCACGAAAACCAGTTGCACTATTTGTACAATGGACGTTTTTGATTCTCGAATGGCGTATTCTTTCAAATTATTTCAATGAATTATTTGATATCCCAAGTGAGGACTATGAACCTCTGACGGTGTTAGGCCCGGTTCAGACGTCGAACTTCACATATGTCGAACTCAATGCAAATTAGTTTAACTACGCTCATCTTAAGCTGGTAGACTCTACTGGCATTATCCAAGATGGAAAAGTAACTCTCAGCTAGATTCTTGCACGGTTCTGAACTTTCTAGATGTTTGAAACGTGAGAGTTCTGTCCGTAGAAAGATGTTCATAAGCACATGTATAAAAATACTGTTTAGTATTACCAACATATACGGAATTACACCCGGCACAGAAATATTTATATACTACTTCTTATTTGAGAGACGTGGATAATATATAATTCAATTAAACCCGTTTAGTGCGCGAGTTTAAGCGTAATGTGTTGATGTTTTGGATGTTTTAACAGCTGCAGTTTTCCTCATTGCAAGTTTGCATTTGAGAGCGGTAGTAGAGAAGATGCTCCACAAAGAACTAACATGCGACAGTTGTGAACATCAAGTGAAGTCATTGATCAGGTAATGTCATTGTTGCGCTTGTCCTTGTCCTCGTAGTTGTTGTTGTCGTTAGTTGTAGTTGTTGAGAACTCGTCGTCGTTGCATATGTTGTTGCTGTATGAGGCGTCAAGTGTTGCAATGTGTAATGTGTAACATAGGTATGTTGAAATAAGAAGTGCATTCATCACATAACATGAAGTGCATACATCATGCGCTGATTCTTGAAATTACATATTGAAATGCGCAACGTTATCATTAAATATACTTTCCGTGTGCAGTTTCACTTTCAGTATACTTTGCGTGTGCATATTCAGAATACTTTGTGCGTGCAGTTTCAGTATATTGCTGTAACTATGGTGTTGCATGTGGTCCTTCAACACCTGCATGAGCTGGGCGTTGCTGACAAGTGATGTTATGGCGGAGAAGAAGAATTGCACGCCTTCTATTCCGACGATTACATCGTAAAGTTCCAATCGCTTCCAGCAGACTTGCTGTCTGGCAAGACTAAGTTACACGTCGCTGTTGTTGACGCGTCAAATCGCTCGACACATCATTTACTAATTGGTATCTTCTGCATCTATCAACATGACGCACAAAAGAAAGAAAATATTTCAAAAGCACTGGAGGAAACGTTGCAACATGACCAAATAGCAAATAGGAAGCTTGACGAAGTACAGTAATTGTAATACAAATGGAATACTCGAAAAGCGTGGTGTACTGCCGAAACAGCGTGTAGGAAGTGATGTAACGTTTCTCCTACACCCTATTGCGCAGCTCAATGCTTCTATATCACTCAATGTATATTGCACTGCAACTTATATTTATAATGTTTACTTTAAGCGAGATGACGAGGCGTTGTGATAGCAGCTGCTTCGTAGGCCGTCTCGTAGCCATTTTTACGTTTGAAAATTTCACCAGAAAACACTTCTTTTGCGTTCTGTTCACGCTCTCTCTCTCTCTCTCTCTCTCTCTCTCTCTCTCTCTCTCTCTCTCTCTCTCTCTCTCTCTCTCTCTCTCTCTCTCTCTCTCTCTCTCTCTCTCTCTCTCTATATATATATATATATATATATATATATATATATATAGGCGAGCTTTCACAATATTTGCATAACCTCTTAATTACATGCATAATGAATGGCGTAAAGGGCTCTAAATTTGCGATTACGGTCGTTGTTATCGTCATTGTTGTCGTCGTCATCGTTGTTATCGTCATTGTTGTCGTCGTAGTTGCTGTCGTTGTTGTCGCTGCTGCTGCTGTTGTTGTGATTGTCGTTGTTCCGCGCAAATGCTCATGGTAGAATGTGGTGGTCGCCGTTTTATTTATCGCAGTATGCCGTCGTTATGATTGGATATTGTTATCATTATTTCATTATAGATACGGTGTTCTTTGGCGGAGTAGATATCACGTCTGGCCTCGCATGGAAGCTGGGGCGAAGTTTGTTTTGAAAGTATGTATATATTGAGATAAGGCCAAAATAAATACCTGGGTTTCCCATTTCATGCTGAAAAAAATTAGGTAGGGTAGGTCGGTTTTTCTTTTTTTTTCTTTTTTTCCCAAACATTGCATGGACGAACAATAGGTTTTACCAAACCACACTAATCTTGAGGACGCTGCCTGGATCGGCAGCCATGTTTGCTATCCCAGGATGCAAATCAAGCTGCAACTCCGGCCCAGGCTTCTCAAAATTTCAATACTGATCTCAAAAATAGGACTGGATTGAGCTTTCTATTGTATCTGATGAGCTGATTTTGAAGCTTGCATATTTGCATAATGTATATTGACGAGAAATCATTAAGCTCCGAGTTTACAAGCAAATCAAACTGTGACGCTCGCGAAATAGGTTTAGTGTCTGGCCAATATAGTTTCTTTGTTGACATTAAATGCATAAAATCTTGAACCTAATTTGACGTCTCATATTAGGCTTCTCTCACTGGATAATTAGAGCCAACGGCGGCCATTACTAAGGGACCAAACTCAAAGTAAATCTGTAGGTAGGCCATGAATCGTTTTACCCAGTAATTTGAAAAATGTCTTCTGGTCCTCTTTATAGTAAAATTATTTTATTTTGTCGATGGTAAGAGCACATAATCCAATAAAAAACCTCATAGGATCCTCAGTTGGTCCCTTAGTAATGGCGGACTTCCGGCTTCATTTTATGAACAATAGTTGCTCGATCCAGTCTTCTTTCGAGATCAATTATTTTACTGGCCAAAAATTAGGGGAAATGTTACACCACGGGCGGAGAGGGAGGGTGAGCACACCATTTATCCCGGTCAGCCATTTATCCCGGTCAGCGGCAAGCAGTCGTCTTCTGGACGATCCTTTTATTAGTATTAAGATTAGTAATAGGACTTTAACTTAGCTTTCCTGTGTCACAGGGGTCAGGGTTAGAAAACCCATTGGGCGGGGGGTTAGGGTTATAGGATCTAAGTTGTTTTTGGGTTAGCATGCAGTTCTATGATGTATATTATATTATCGTAATATAGGCATCTCTCGCAGATCGTCCAGAAGACGATTGCTTGCCGCTGACCGGGATAAATGGCGTGCTCACCCTCCCTCTCCGCCCGTGGTGTAACGTTTCCCAAAAATTAGGTAGGGTCGAGAAACCGGAAACCAAGGTATTTTTTTTTGCCTAACCAGATACACATGGTCATTTGGTATTGCGCGTCGTTTGAATCCTCAGAAACATTTTTATCTGTCTACTCCAAATTCCCTCGTTCATTACAGCAATGTGTATATAACACATGCATCCTGGGCATAGTTTCTTGCCCAGTAAAGGGACATAATTTAAATGTCACTAAAATTATAAATTTATTGCGAAATTGTCATAAATAGCTGGGTGTTGTTCAAGCGATCAATTCCTTTAATATGGCAACACAAATTTTGTCTAATATGAAAGAACTCGTAAAATGATAGAGTAACATCTTTTACAACTTTTCCGTATTTTACTTCGTTTTATAAATATTTCAGTTTGTTTGACATGTAAATGAAATGGCCTCTGACGTCAGGTGTGGGGTAGAGAATTTTCACTCATTAAAAATATCTCAGTGATTGCTAAGTTTACAACGTTCATTATCGTGAGGAGTTATTATACGCACATTTTCAAGTAAATTTGTGGAACAAACTTGAAGATTGAACTAATATTTTAATGAGCGAAAATTCTCTACCCTGCACCTGACGTCAGAGACCATCTCATTTACATATCAAACAAACTGAAATATTTCAAGTAAAATACGGAAAAGTTGTAAAATGTGTTACTCTATCATTTTACGAGTTCTTTCATATTAGACAAACTGAATTTTTGTTGCCAATGTCCTTTAATAAGCGGGTGCATTGAACGTTTTTACGGTTGGTGACCGCAGCGAAAATAGTTTAAACGGAAAGCTGACGTTTAGAGCGAGGACCCGTCAGAGGCAACCACTTTTAAGCCCATTTTAAACGTCTAAATGTTCAGGAACCGAATCCCATTAATGCAAATAAACATAAACAAAGATCTTATTATTATTAGATCTAAACAATTATGTATAAGTAATGTGGCGATAGCTATATAGGCAATATTTAAATACAAATAAAAAAGGTTTAACTGCAGGAGCTTCTACTCGGCTTCATCCTGCTCTCGCTTAATTCACCAATGTCGCTGCTGTTCGAGTTCCTCAGTTGTCAATATAGGTCTGTTCTTCTCTGTGTTGTTGTAAAGCGGGTATTATACCGGGTATTCTAAGACCGTTAGTCCACGTTTGGCGATGCGCGACTTTGCTGCTTCTTCTGCGATGGTCTAACGTTGCGAGCCGATCGTCAGAGTGACATACCAGGGGCTAAAATGCCCTGGTGTTGGTGAATTGAAATTCCTACCTTGTACGTAGTCGTCGATCACGAATCATATAATTTTTTCCAAGCTTTCTAAATTAGATTTATTGTCAATCTGTTAATCATCTCATTTCGAATTTTATTTTTTAAGTTCTTCAAGCGTTTTTGGGCGTTGTAAAACAACATCTAAGACCTAGTCGGAGTGTCTGTTATTAAGTTGTTTACGATTGACCATGTCCTTATCTTGCTATAAAATAGACCTCTTTCATAATGGCGGTCAATTTAAATATTCCTTTATGTGCATCTAAATTAGCCTTTATGGCCTCGTTTGTCATGTGTCAGTAATTCAAAATAATCTTTGCTTCCTAATGAGGTTATAAAGGCTAATTTATATGCACATAAAAGAATATTTAAAATGGCAGCCATTATGAAAGAGGTCTATTTTATAGCAAGATAAGGACATGGTCAATCGTAAACAACTTAATAACAGACACTCCGAGACTAGGTTTTAGATGTTGTTTTACAATGCCCAAAAACGCTTGAAGAACTTAAAAAATAAAATTCGAAATGTTGAGTGACAGATTGACAATAATCTAATTTAGAAAGCTTGGAAAAAATTCTATGATTCGTGATCGACTACGTGTACATTCGTGATCGACTACGTTTTTATGTACAGTAAAATATTTTGAATTAGGTTTTCGCACAATTTATGATTTGCAAGCAATCACTCGAGATTCAGCCAAGACAAAGTTTTGGCGACCATATTGTTACCACAAACAAAAGAAGAAATGATATTATTTTGTTAAATGATCAATAGTGAGAATTTTTAAGGTATTGTTTTGTTTCATAACTCAAACCTTGATCTTGATAATTCTTGCTCTCGTGTTTAAACCCACTCAATAATTGTTAATTGCACTGTAAAAAAAATGTGCTCGAAACAGCCAATTGAATTGTCTTGTTGTCTATTTTGGTTGTTTCAACTGTGAATCTGAGACAACCAATTTCAATTGGTTGCTTCAACCAATTTGTTTTTACAGTGTATTAATAAAATGGCTAGTATAAAATTTTGTCGAATGACTATAACGCTATGGAACATTACTAGTCCAGTCAATCTATACGGTTTAACATCAAACAAATTGCAAATGAAATGATTTTAGCTTTCTCATTACCTTGATACATTCGGAAATAACATACCAAAAGCTAGTCCCTGGAAATCAACCATAGTGGAAAGTTTAAAAAATCAAGTTTTTCTTACAATTTACCTACAAAAGCACTATTCTTTAAAAAAAGTGAAATTTCAAGTTCACGTTTAGCAAATATTACCTATGTCTTTTTCAAAAAACTATACGACATTTAAGCGGATAGTACAATTTTCTAAGCCCATTTTGAGTTATTCAAGAAAAGTGGAAAATGCCACAAAATTTATGCTGGTTTTGTTAGCAGGTTTAACCTTACGCAACTCAAAATGGGCCTGAAAAATTGTACTACCCGCATAATTATGTCCTTCATATGTTTTTTTGAGAACTTTTTAACGACATAGGTGATATTTGGTAAAAGTGAACTTGAAATTTCACTTTTTTTAAAGGACGGTGCTTTTGTAGTTAAATTGTAAGAAAAACCGAACTGAACTTTCAACTAGGTTGATTTCTAGGGACTTTTGGTTTGTGATTTCTGAATGTATCAAGGTACTGAGAAAGCTAAAACCATTTCTGTTGCAATTTGTTTGAAGATGAACCTTTATTTCAGGTAGATTGACTGGACTAAACAGGAAATACTACCATTAAAGCAGTACAGTGACAAATAATATTTTTCCGATCTAGATTCCTCTTCCGAAGTTAGATTTTACCCTTCCGTCACCTCCTGTTGGGTCGTGTGCTCCCACAGTTCCCGATTGCCCCTGGGATCCAAAGGCATCCATGGATATAACCAAGAACGAACTGGAGTTAACCGAGGAAGATAAAAAGAAAGACAAAGAAGAAGCATCAAAGATGAAGGAAGAAAAAAAGAAACAAAGAACCGAGTATAGCTTCACTAACATATCTGTTTCTCTTGAGGCGTCCGTTCCAGATGAATCAGAAGGTTAGTTGTTACGGTGGTTATATTATAATATATAAATGGCTGTCTAACCAGTTGATGAATGAGACCAAAATGGCCGCCCGAGGAGAGCGATGCGTGCGTTAGTTTGCACCGTGTCCTTGGAGTCAGGTGATCTGACCGTGAGGAAAAAGGACTGGAACTGATAACAGAAAAGCGATGGCTTTGTTGATAATCTTCACAAAATCACCGCAACATCGTAATCAGAACTTTAACTTGCAATTTGTTTTATTAAAGGTTGAAGGCTTGCGTACTGAAGGGAGCTTAACTACCTGGGACGTCTTTTTCTTTGTACAAAATAACATTTACATCCCATTGGTTTCCATCTTGTTTATTTCGCTTCGGAATATATGTAAACAACACACAATCGTACACCTTAAGACCTCATTTTCATGCAACTCACAACCAGCTTTTTCTGCGCGGCGGCCATCTTGGAATAAAAATCTAAAAGGTTGGTGTACTGCCGAAATGGTGTGTGGGAGGTCTAACGTCTCGAGCGAAGGCCCTTCGTCAGAGAGTGAAATCTCAAGGTCTATATGGTATTTATTTATTAAGCCGACACGGCTTAGTCAGGCCCATATACAGCCCAATAAATAATGCATTTAATAATAAACTATTTAACTGATGAAACAAATTGCTCATATATACATACTGTAATTTGTTTACATCCAACGCCAGATCTGACATCAAGTTCGGATATACAGTATATCTAAGCTGAATCCCATTCTCCTCATTAACGGCGCTCGTCCATCGTCAACCTTATTTAATTATATAGTATAATTCCCAAAGGCTGACGAGTAAATTCACTGGGTTAACACAACACTTCAACAAATCCTCTTACAGTTCGAAAATATGAATGTAAATCATTAAAAAATAACGCCTACGTAAACACAAATAAGTGTACCAACTTCTCACAAACGTTTGTCGTCCAAAACAGTTGGGAAAGACCACAAATTAGTGAAAATAAATAATGCTTCGCCGAGATTTTTGTAGTACCTATGCGGGATACCTTTATCCCATTTGACGCTATAACTTTTCTGATCTAAAAAGCCCGAACATTGGTTGCCGACTCTTTTAATTGTTATTAATTATTCAATATCTATTCAGTGTCCAAATGTAACCAATGAGCATGCTCAGCAAAATCTCGGCACAACCCTGTTTATTTTCACTAAGTTGTGGTCTTTTCACACTGTTTTGAACAAACGTTTGTGAGAAGTTAGTACACTTATATGTGTTTACGTAACTATTATTTTGTATTGATTTAAATTAGTATTTTCGAATAGTAAGAGGATTTGTTGAAGTGTTGTATTGAACTGATGAATTTACTTGTCAGCCTTTGGGAATAGACGATTTCAAAGTTATTGCCGCCATGTTGAAATGGGGGCAGCGAGACTGGGACGAACGCGGTTTAACATAGGAAAATGGGCTGAGTTACTCCAAACTGCCGTGTCTGGCGTTGGATATAAACAAAGGATGTACGTGAACAATTTGTTTTAATGAATATTTTATTATTAAAAGTATTATTGATTGGGCTGCCAGCTGTGGTCAAGTCATAGTTAATATAACCCACACAATGAACATTTTATAGGTGATGACATCACACAACCCGTGACTACAGACTTTTGGCCACCATCAATGTGTTCTGCTGTTCCTTGTATAATTGGTCTCCTTGACGATTCATCCATCACTGTGTCTCAAACGACAGGTTTGCAAGTTTTACATGAATTTTTAGGCTATTGTATCAATAGTTGATATTTCATGTCCGTATATGAAACTGATATTTAATATCTTTAAAAGAGTTGTGGGCCCGTACGTGCGCGCGTGCAGATACATGTATTTGAGAAGGTTACGATCCCGAACAATATGGAACACTGACTGCAGCCAATATAGCTCAAATGAGAGAACACTGCACTCGTGACTAGGCTCTCGGCAACGGCCTCCGTAGCTCAGTGGTCAGAGCGCTGTACTAGCATGGCAGGGTCGCGGGTTCAATACTTGCCGGAAGGCCTTGAAGTTGCATTTTTCACAACTGGTCCCGGTTTGGTTTTAAAATGTATATATTCCAACTCTAAGAATATCAGTATCGCTTCAAATAAAGTATACTTAAAATAAGGTTTCCGCGGAAAGACTGAAAACTAATTCTTAGAGGGTTACTAAAGTTAGTATGAGGGTTAGTATTAGGGTGAGGGTTAGGGTTATTTTGAAACCATTATAGTAACCCTTATTCCAATATTAACCCTTATACTAACCTTTGTAGTAACCCTCAAACAAGTAGTTTTCAGTTTTTCCACGAAAACCTTATTTTAAAGGACATTGGTAACAATGCCCTTTAATACCTTTTATATCGAAGTATATGACTTAGCTACAGTAGTGGGAATATAGTAAGTTGAATAAACAATCTAAAAACAAACTTTTGGGCCGCCATTTTGAATATGACCATGACGTCATGTGCTTGTGAGCGATGCATTTCTTAGTGTTGTGATCCCTATCGTGGAGCCATGTATTGCCCATGAAGTTGTGGTTGTAATAGCGATTACAAAAATAACGCTGACTGGAAGCTTACTTTCTTTGCATTTCTTCCAACACTGACCGTTTTACATAGCACATTACGTCACAGGTCATTTGTCAGAAGACCCATAATTATTTTTAATACGCGCAGCATTTTAACAACCCTAAACTACTATATTCCAGCTATTTAAATCACATACTTTGATATAAACGGAACTTATTTTTTGTTGCCAATGTCCTTTAACTTAAGTGAGCTGACCAATTGGTTTGAATCGCATTGGACAAGCTTGCGATTTTTTGTTTTCGTTGACTTCCTTTTTTTTGTTTAACAGTGTCTGAGATGGCAATGCGTATATTGTGGGATTGTTTAGTCGATGATCCGACATTGTTTTTCCGAACATTTTTTGAAGATATTACCAAGCCCAACAAACAGGTACACATTAAAGTGACTCTCTCCTCCACAGAGGTTCATGATTTTTCCGTGTTTTTCGAGTTTTTACAAGAGGAATCGCTGATGAACACACTCGTTGCGGTTCCTCACGTAAAAACCCGAAAAACACAGAAAAAACTCACGGAAACCTCTGCGGAGGAGAGAGTTAAAGTGAAAAACTGAAATCATTTTCCTGCTCTTCAAAGTCGCTCGACTCTCGAAATATCCAGCTTAGGATATGTAAATGAGGTTTTTATCTATTGGGGAATTGCTATTACATATATTTGTATATTTAGGCTTTCTTGCTCCAGTTTTTTTGTATTATTTTTTGTCAATGCATTTATTTGTGAGTACTACTTCTACGCTACGAAACAAACCAAACCAAAACAAAACAAAACAGAAAACAGAAAACAGAAAACAGAAAACAGAAAACAGAAAACAGAGCAGAACAGAACAGAACAGAACAGAACAGAACAGAACAGAACAGAACAGAACAGAACAGAACAGAACAGAACAGAACAGAACAGAACAGAACATGAGAACAGAACATGAGAACAGAACATGAGAACAGAACATGAGAACAGAACATGAGAACAGAACATGAGAACAGAACATGAGAACAGAACATGAGAACAGAACATGAGAACAGAACATGAGAACAGAACATGAGAACAGAACATGAGAACAGAACATGAGAACAGAACATGAGAACAGAACATGAGAACAGAACATGGAACAGAACATGAGAACAGAACATGAGAACAGAACATGAGAACAGAACATGAGAACAGAACATGAGAACAGAACATGAGAACACAACATGAGAACATGAGAACATGAGAACAGAACAGAACAGAACAGAACAGAACAGAACAGAACAGAACAGAACAGAACAGAAAAGAAAAGAAAACAGAAAGCAGAAAGCAGAAAGCAAAAACGAATCAAAACAAAATAAAACAAAACAAAACAAAACAAATCAAAACAAAACAAGTCCACATAAATTATCATATCAAAATACCCAGAAATTCTGGGTGTTATGTGACTGGCCGATTCCTGGATTTTGAACGTCGTCTTGGAATTCGGACGCCATATTTGATTTTCAAACTTTTAAGCTAATAACGTCTTCCGACGACGATATCTTTTGAACTACTACCTTTTAAAACTTATGCTATATTCTTTACCTCCATTAGACTGTATATATACTAACTAAAAATCACTTTGGACCCTCATGGAATTTACCCATGTAAATGAATTTTTAAATTTAATGAAATTTTCCCCTGTCGAGATTAGCACCTCGCCCCAGCGCCTTTGCTGACACGCTTACATTATTTTTTCTTAGAAAGAGTTGGTCTTCCTTTTAAATAAGATGCTTGTCCACATCCCAATACTTCCCCCAAATGCTGGAACTATCCTCTTTAATCATCTGGTAAGCGTGAGGACATTTGTATGACTATATATATGAAATATAAAAAAAGTAATATAAAAAAGTATAATAGGTTGACCGTTACTTGCCTTCAACACTCCTTTCCTTCCTTCTATTCCCCTCGCTCTATTCCCTCTTTTACTCCTTTTATTCCCTCGCTCCTTTAATCCTCTCTCTCTTTCTCTCGAAATATTTAACAATTATACCATGATAACATGAGGCTGTTTTTCCTTTCATAAACGGTCTTTGCCATCAATTTACCACTGCGCATTCACTTCTGAGCATCCCACAAGCCTTACGTGTTACGTTAATCTATAAACCAAGCCCCTATATAGGGGGTTTGGTCACTGATATCTAAATAAAGACTGGATCGAGCAACTATTGTTCAGGAAATGAAGCCGGAAGTAGCTCGTGGCGGCCATTTTGTTGGGACCACGTTATATAGTTTTACTATAGGTGACAGAGACTATCTGTCTTTGATCTTTTAAGATGCTAATGAATCAGTTGTCCAAAGTTTTCAAATAATATGGAATACAAACTTCGGCTCCATAACAGTAGCTATAAGTCACTTCAATATGGCCGCCACGCGCTAACTCCGGGCTCATTGGGGTTCGGGTCATGTTTAAGGTGGCAAAGACCCTCGCCGAGACTGGGTCCGAATGTAGCTCGAAAGTGCACTGATGTTCTGATGACGTCAAGGTGTTTGATAAACATTCATCTAGAAAATAGAGACCCTTGTCTTATGAAATGTCAAGCGATTTCGAGTAAGTCAGTATTTCAGGATCCTCAGATTGCTCACGTAGCTTTCTTAGTAATTTCTACCGTCTTTACGTACTTTGCAAACAACTTGACGTCACACCGACAAGTCACGTGGTATTTTGGCCGCACGTGAGAGTGACTACATTTTGGCTGATATGGTAGTTCTTCATTATATTATATGCACTAAATTACCGCGACATAAATCAGCGCGGCATCTAATTGACGCGGATTGCCTATAGGTTTCTATAGGATTTCCTATAGGTCGCAAAATAAGGTTAATTAAATTAACGTGAAATTCTAAAATTCGTGTTAATTTAGTGCATCGTTCAAGTGCCTATCTCACATTTGGGTATTTTACATATTCGTAATATTTGGGTCTTCCTGAGCAAAATCATAATATATATTGTCAGCCGAAAATTTCATCTTCATGGAGTTTTTCGCTGTCAAAGTTACCGGATCTGATTAGAGGCATTTCCAACCAGTTTTCTTTTGTTACTTGCTACAAAAAATGCCTCTCGTGACATCACATCCGATAACTTTAACAGCAAAAAAGTCCACGAAGATGAAATTTTCGGCTGACAAGATATGATGTTGCTCAGAAAAACCCAAATATTACGAATATGTAAAATCCCCAAATGTGAGATAGGCACTTTAATTCTCTATAATAAGGCATGATAACGTTTTGAAGGATTTTCTCTTTACCATATGTTCCGCTTCGTAGCCACTGTATAGTCGTGATGTCGTTAATAACGTTCTTCCTTTTACCTTTAGGTGGGTGTGGTGTTGTTTTACTCCAGACGCAGTCAACCTTGTTCCGATGATGCTATTGCTCTTATTCTTTCAGCTCTAATGTGGAAGGTAAATCTTGCTAAAGCGGTCAAAAGTTTTCCTTGCTTATTACGGAAACGTGACAAGCAGCAGAAGGTCATGCGATCCGTTGAAAATAGACGGGACACAGCTTTATCGAAATTATACGACAAGTTAGATTATATTCATACACAACTAGCCACGTGTCGAGTCTTTGACGTCACTTCCTCTAATCGCAACGGAACATGTTCGAGTAATGGCGGCCGTATAATCTCGTATAAAAACAGTCTGAAAAGGCGACTTCCCATGCTCGCAATTGCTTGAAATTTGACAAGTTAAGTAAGAACACCATGCTCTTTACAAATATGTAAAAATTCGGGATACCAAAAATTTGATCACAAGGGCACTTTAAATTTGTGAAAAGAAGCTCGATATTGGCAGCCTTAAATTTATTATTATTCTTTAATGTTAAGTTAGTATACTTATTTGGTGCTGTACTTTAATTCTATGAAAAATCGTAACATGCTAATACCACTTTAAATGCCAAATGATCTCACCTACATGTCAGTGGATAAATCCTATTCAGTGAATATATTTATAAGTAATAGCATAAAAAGAGGTGCATTAGCTATTAAACGTCCCGCTCGATGAGGGTCATTCGATGAGGGTCACCCGAATCGAGCGGGACGTTTAATGGTTAATGCACCTCTTTTTATGCTATTCCTTTGTAATATAATGTTTGCGGGTATTTATTTTGTTCTTTCGTAATCGTACCTCCGTTGGCGTCAAACTGGGTATGATTAGTTCTAATCAGACCGTTTGCCGTCAATGGAGGTACGATTAGCAAAATGGATATAATGAGGTATATTAGTTGTTAATGGCCCTGTGAGAACAAAAGAAATACCCGCAAACATTATATTATTTCTATTTACTGAATGGCCATCTGAGAAAAATAGCGAGTGAATACCACTATCTAGAGATGAGCCGATCAATCGGAATCGGTAATCGACTGATTATAAAGGCATAATCTGCCGTTTGCGATTATGTATGAGTTGCCATATTTCTTATAAAAATATAAATATACTTAAAGTGCCCCTGTGATCAAATTTTTGGTATCCCGAATTTTTACACATTTGTAAAGAGCATGGTGTTCTTACTTAACTTGCCAAATTTCAAGCAATTGCGAGCATGGGAAGTCGCCTTTTCTGACTGTTTTTATACGAGATTATACGGTCGCCATTACTCGAACATGTTCCGGACGCTTAGGTTGCGATTAGAGGAAGTGACGTCAAAGACTCAACACGTGGCTAGTTGTGTATGAATATAAAACTACTTGGGGAAAACTTTCTATTGTAACGCGTCGCATAATTTCCATAAAGCTTTGTCACATGTTGAGTCTTTGACGTCACAATCACATACTCTGCTGTGGAATCGCGGGCTTATCTGGAACCAGTTTTGAGCAATGGCGGACAAAATTTGGGCGTCTCCGTGACTGCGTGTCATGGAATTATAACCATTTGGAGGTTACATTTCTTGTTATAGAATGTTTGTTGTTCATTTTTTTGGCAAATGCGAACATTTATTAACCTAAAATGATGTTCTGTAACAAAAAATACCAGGAAACGTAATGTGATATTTCGTCGCAGGGGCACTTTAAAAATCTGCGTCATCTTCTTGATTTTATCGCTTCTCAATTGCGACGATGCACACAAAAATCGCCGCAGAAAACCGTAGATTGTTAACGCCATTTTTACCCCGCGTCTGACTTGGAAACGAGTCATTTTTACGTACGAATCACGCAATTTTCGCGAACAAAATGGCGGCCGAAATTTAAATGCAATCAAATGAAATTTAAATGCAATCAAAGCAATTAACAACAAGTCTTGTTAGTCTATAAATAAGCGCGACACTGATGAATTAAGTAACATATTCTTGCAAAAATCGGGAATTAGGAGTTGAGCGGCAGGCCAGATTGGTCGTTTTTGATGTGGAATTAATCGGCTTTGGCCAATTAATCGGCTTTGGCCAATTAATCGGCTTTGGCCAATTAATCGGCTTTGGCTATTTAATCGGACAATTATGTGTCATGTTCGGACACCGATTAATCGAATCGGCTAATCGGTAATTTTTGTTGATCGGCTCATCTCTACCACTATCCATCTTATTAGAAACAACATATTCACCTGCTATTATCTCTACGATAAGTATTGAGTGGAGAGAAAATGAATCGATTGGATAGAACGTATCCACCGAATGCGCTATCCGAATAAGCTATCGAAGAACCGGCCCAGAGGGAGAGATTCAATTTAGTGTATGTTTGATTTCACTATCGATTGTGTGAAAACCAAATATATTTTACCAAATATAACCAAATAAATATATTTGAAAAATATATTTAAATAATATATTACAATATTGAAATTCAACAAACCTAGCTATAACATCTACCGGCATTACCACAATCATATATACCGTACTCCTGGCTCACGGTTCATGTTGCTCAGTCGGCAAGTACTTCATCTTTTGCGATATAGTGGATCCATACTATTGACCTAAACCTAACCCTAACCCTAAACCTAACGCTAATCTTAACCCTGATCCTACTGTTACTACGGATCTACTACATCCCATAAGATGAAGCACCTAATCACATGACCAATGCTCAGTCGGTTAAAGCGCTGGTCTAGAAATATAAGGGGCGCGGGTTCGATTCACAGCCGGAAGACCTTGAAGATGCATTTTCGCAATTGGTCCCAGTTGGGTCGGAAAATGTAAATTATCGCAAGTGTAAATGCCAAATATTGAAATTCAATCAACCCATATTTTTACAATATTTCAATCAATATTTTTACAATAGATTGTTCCAAGCATCCCTAAGTTGTATCTCAAGGATTTGAAGTATTCCGCGAAGAAAGAGCATTGTGAGGTATTTGTTGAATTAAATTATATATATATACATATCTAGATATAAATCTATATATATATATATATATATATATATATATATGCATATATATGTATAATGATTATATGAAATATCTGACTGTCCCAACAAAGATGTCTTGAGAATAACGGCGATGTTTAAATATGAAAATTTCTGGCTGTCCTGACCGTGTTTCAATAGCTCAGTGGTCAGAGCGCCGATGGAGACCTCGGGTTCTCCCGGTTGGAGCAGTCAAATATTTCATATAATTATCATACATGTTAAATCCTCTCTTCATTTAAAATTGTTGTAAAACCTCCTGTATACAAGAGCTGTGAGTAGCTCCGCTACTTGAGGAATTCGTTTGAGAGGCTTCGGTCTACCTTGTGAATATGAGATGTCTTCTTAACTACAGTATATCTTATGTTTATTTGTTTAGCGAACCTTAATGGTTACGGCGAACACTCCTGGGACCAAGGTAATAATTCTATGTTGTGAGTTTCAATATACGTTTGCATCAGTATCAACGTGCATGATTCGACTTTCTTGACTTGAACGGAATAGTAACTTTCACTTTTGTGTAGCTAGACCACTGCTACCACTACTACATTAGTTGAGCATACGAGAACAACAACTGGGTGTACAAGTGGTATACAATTATGTATACAACTGCGTATATACGACTGCGTATAAGACTGTGTATTAATGTGACGTTCATGTTCTAGTTTGTTTGTTTATTTTCTTATATATTTGTAGAAAATCGTGATTGTTTGCCCCACGCTAAGTAAAAACGGTGAAAATGAGAAAGTTACTGTGCTAGAGGTATTGTGAACAAGAATTTTTATTTTTTTGAACTTTCCTTCCTTTCTCGCTCTGATACCCATCCCGCTCTGATCACCTTCCTGCTCTGATCACCTTCCCACTCTTATCCCCTTCCCTTCTTCTCGCTCTTATCCCCTTCTCTTCTTCCCCACACTGATCCCCTTCCCTTCTTCTCGCTCTGATCCCCTTCCCTTCTTCTCGCTCTGATCCCCTTCCCTTCTTCGCGCTGTGACCCCCCTCCCTTCTCGCTCTGATCCACTTCCCTTCTTCCAGCTCTGATCCCCTTCACTTCTTTCCCTCCCCCTTCCCTTCTTTTCGCTCTGATCCCTTTCCCTTCTTTCCGCTCTGATCCTCTTCCCGTCTTCCCGCTCTGATCCCCTTCCCGTCTTCTCGCTCTGATCCCCTTCCCGTCTTCCCGCTCTGATCCCCTCCCTTCTCTCGCTCTGATCCCCTTCACTTCTTCCAGCTCTGATCCCCTTCCCTTCTTCCAGCTCTGATCCCCTTCCTTTCTTCCAGCTCTGATCCCCTTCCCTTCTTCCAGCTCTGATCCCCTTCCCTTCTTCTCGCTCTGATCCCCTTCCCTTCTTTTCGCTCTGATCCCTTTCCCTTCTTTCCGCTCTGATCCTCTTCCCGTCTTCCCGCTCTGATCCCCTTCCCGTCTTCTCGCTCTGATCCCCTTCCCGTCTTCCCGCTCTGATCCCCTCCCTTCTCTCGCTCTGATCCCCTTCACTTCTTCCAGCTCTGATCCCCTTCCCTTCTTCCAGCTCTGATCCCCTTCCTTTCTTCCAGCTCTGATCCCCTTCCCTTCTTCCAGCTCTGATCCCCTTCCCTTCTTCTCGCTCTGATCCCCTTCCCTTCTTTTCGCTCTGATCCCTTTCCCTTCTTTCCGCTCTGATCCCCTTCCCGTCTTCCCGCTCTGATCCCCTTCCCGTCTTCCCGCTCTGATCCCCTCCCTTCTTCCCGCTCTGATCCCCTCCCTTCTTCCAGCTCTGATCCCCTCCCTTCTTCCCGCTCTGATCCCCTTCCCTTCTTCTCGCTCTGATCCCCTTCCCTTCTTTTCGCTCTGATCCCCTCCCTTCTTCCAGCTCTGATTCCCTCCCTTCTTCCCGCTCTGATCCCCTTCCCTTCTTCTCGCTCTGATCCCCTCCCTTCTTCCCGCTCTGATCCCCTCCCTTCTTCCAGCTCTGATCCCCTTCCCTTCTTTTCGCTCTGATCCCCTCCCTTCTTTCCGCTCTGATCCCCTCCCTTCTTCCCGCTCTGATCCCCTTCCCTTCTTCTCGCTCTGATCCCCTCCCTTCTTCCCGCTCTGATCCCCTTCCATTCTTCTCGCTCTGATCCCCTCCCTTCTTCCAGCTCTGATCCCCTCCCTTCTTTCCGCTCTGATCCCCTCCCTTCTTCCCGCTCTGATCCCCTTCCCGTCTTCCCGCTCTGATCCCCTCCCTTCTTCTCGCTCTGATCCCCTTCCCGTCTTCCCGCTCTGATTCCTTTCCCGCGCTGATCCCCTTGCCTTCTTCCCGCTCTGATCCGCTTTGTTTCAAGGACATGAGTTTCGAACACATCCTGCAGTATTGCACTTCCAAATGGTCTTTGGACAATCCGCTCTACTGTTTGCTAGATACTAAATCAGGTACGGATAATAATTAATCTTTTAAAACACAGATGTAGCGTGCTTGGTATTGAACATTTACATATGCACGCGTAAAAAGAAATAGATACGTATGAGATAGAGATGCGTATGTACGGTGTACACAATGTGTATTCGGTATGCAATTTTTGTTTCTAGGTCAAATTTTGGAGGGAAAACATCTCGTTCGTGATGTTTATGCGTTTAAGAAAGGCTTTCCTTATCCTCAGCTAATGCTCCAACTTTATGACGAGCACAAAAGTTATGTCAAACGTCAAGAGCAGGTTCGTTTTCCAACTTTCGTTTTGATTCATGCACTGTTTTGCTTGGATGTTGTTACTGTAAGTATTTTGTATTTATTTTATACCAACGCAACAATTCTAATCAGAGAAAGCTTGTCATGCATGTCATAAATTCAATACCACTGATTGCATTTTCCCTGTTGGTCTGTACTTTGCATAATTTGATGAATGGTATTCAAGATTTAATAATAACAATAATAACATTTATTTAATACCGCGCAAATTCAACATAAGGTTTTCAAATACGCCTTACAAATACTAATATATATATATATATAAATATTAACAAAGTGATAATAAATTACTGGTTAAATGCTATATTAAATAAATATGTCTTAAGTTCTGTTTTAAATCTGGTAATTAAGTTAATATCTTTAAAGTTAGATGGTAGTGTGTTCCATTGAAGTCGAGGTTTCTAATAGACCTTTCCCGCATTCATACCGCTACCTCAGAAACCATGTCTTCACGTCGGGTTGAAGTATAGACATTGTAATAACCTCCTGAAAACAAACTAAAATTACAATATTCCGGTTATTTAGGTCACATAGTTTGATCAAGAAGTACTTATGTTTTGTTGCCAATGTCCTTTATTGTTTTTTTATTGTTTAGGCGTTCACTTCCAAATTATCCGAGGTAGGACGCCTGTATCTAACACATGGTATTCTTGAAGCAGTGCAAAATTGGGTATGGCATTCTTTTCTAGTCCTATTTCAATAGATAAATATTTCAGCTTTGATGAATTTCATTTATAATTGAATGTGCATTTTCTTCATTTTCCTAGCATCACGTCAGTTTCTTGCATTCCGAGTTGAGTAAACAAATTGCATTTCCACGAAAAGCCTTGGATGTGGATTTTGCCTTGTATGAGGGAGGAATCAAAGGAATGGTAAATGTTAATTGTTGACAATAACTAAATAATTACTAAAATGTACGTCTAAATGTACTCTATTTCCGTAGTGGAATGATATCTTATTTGGATGTAATTTAGTTTGCTTCTTCTTTTAACGTACAATATTTGTATTCCTACCAATTTATTTATATGAAGTAACTATTCTATCTCGCAGCAACTTTGTGCAATGGATGCAATTCACAAGAGAATGTGGGTTAAGGTAAGCTTTATATATATTTAAAAAAGAAAATCGTTGTTTTAAATGTGATAAAGATTCATCCTGATTTACATAAACTTTATCTTTGATTTTCTCGGCTTAGACAACATCGATTTTCAAAATTACTACGCCAATGAACTTATCAAATGGGTCGTGTTTGAAGCCGTTTAATAAACTCGCAGCAGGTGTTTTATCAGATCTAAAACACTCGGGCTACGCCCTCGTGTTTTAAATCTGATAAAACACTGCTGCTCGTTTATTAAACAATACATATTATATACTCCTTCACCGTGCACAAGCTTACCGGTAAAGGTGGTGGCTTTACAATTTACCATAATATCTTGCGAATCTAAACTACTTCTAGTAACAACTTAAAAGCTAAAAAGAGTAGACAGATATGTTTCAGGGATCTAACCTGTGACCTTCTGACTGCCTATAACCCGCCTATTTTCATCTTCTAATTGCTTATTTTAGAACCACTTTATATAAAATTTAATAAACCAGAACTGAACTGTGGTCACAAAGCCAGAGTTGTCACTATTTCCAGAAATATTGTTTCTATATCTGTAATTTAAAGTGTATATGAAATGAAAATTAAGTTTGTCTTATTGGAATGAACTCTTTAAAGTAAGGGACAATGTCGTTTAACACACTTCTATATCTCACTCCGTTCTGGAGATATTCAGATTTGAAATATATGCAAATGAATAACCAATGATGTAAAAACCTTGACACAACATTTTGATTTTACGTATTGTTTAATAAACGAGCAGCTGTGTTGTATCAGATATAAAACACGAGGGCGTAGCCCGAGTGTTTTAGATCTGATAAAACACGTGCTGCGAGTTTATTAAACGGCTTCAAACACGACCCATTTGATAAGTTCATTGGCGTAGTAATTTTGAAAATCGATGTTGTCTAAGCCGAGAAAATCAAAGATAAAGTTTATGTAAATCAGGACGAATCTTTATCACATTTAAAACAACGATACGGTAGTGATTTTCTTTTGTCTTTTCCTCATGAATTATTAATGAGTGTTTGAAACGTGTTTCATGTTGTTTGCAATCTAACGCTATTGAATTTTGCTTCTATTTGCAATACAGTTTCGGACGTTACTAACTTCCTTTTTCGGGCATTTACATAAGTGTATTTGAAAAACCACGTTTATGATGATGCTGATATCTGCATCATCGTTATGTGTCATAACATGATAACATGTCGCAAATAAAAGCAATGTAATTTTGATTTTTCCAGCTCTTATCCAAGCTGTTTGATTCAATGACTTGTTCATTCCCTTGGGGTGACAATGACTTGCATTTGTTTTTGAACGTAATCAATGGAGCACTGCTGTTGCAGTGCGAAGATTCATCCATGCTGAGGCTTTGCCTTTCAACTCTCATTAATGCAGCAATTAAATTCAGTGATATCTTTGCCACTGATGGGTAAGAATTATTATGTTCTCATTTTTATACAATACCATTGTAGATAATTCAATCGAGTGTGTTCCAAATTTGAGAATAGGTTAGTATACATTTGTATACAATAGTGCAATTTGGGATACACACGAGTACCAAATTAATAATAAACATGAAAATGTTTTTCAGGAAGTGACGTTCGGGAGTTATATGACAAAGTAATTTATTCAATCAACAAATTATAATAATCAACTCAACGACGACCACACGACCTCGAAAGTATTTCATTTTTTCTGCATTGTGTTTCTTTGAATTTGCACTGCTCTCAGCCAATCAGAATTGAGAAATTTTTCATATATTAAGCTTGGAATCCGGGGCTGCTAAACCAAGACAATATATTTCAAAAAACTTGCTTTCTAAGGGGCTGTTTACAGAATCCGGATTCAGTTTCATTCTGGATTGAACGTGAATTCAAACCGCGTTTACATAGGAATTCTATTCCAGAATCAAAAATCGCAAAAATTTCAAAATGGCGATCAATAACATTATAGCTGGTATGTTTCTTTCAGTAATTTCTGCGCTTGTACACTTCAACATGTGCCCTAAATTGATAATTTGGCGAAGAATAAACATAAAGAAATGGGGGAAAGCATTACTAGCAACGATAATCGATACGGTCCCAAGTAAACAAGCATTTAATTCACCTTTATTTATAACGTCGTCGACAAAGAGCTATTTATATTAAACAATATGACTTCGGCGCAATTCTTGTCTCTAGCTGCAAAGTGTCGTCTATAAATGTTAAAAGCACGCATGTGTTGTTCGTTTCAGTCCTCCAGGTCGTATTTTTCATTTCGGAATGAAATCGCACACCGCCTTTACATAATAATAAATAATAATAAAATATGTATTAGGAGCATTATACAATAGTCTCAATGCTCTTACAACAATATATTCTTAATTTTACTTGTAAAACTAATTACAGTTTCATTATAAGATAAAGCCAACTACATATATTACCACTATGAACAAAAAAGTGCTGACTTAATACTACTTAACATATCAAAGCTTCTAATTTCCTGTGGTTATGAATTTCACAGTTTTGGTGCATGACTGGAATGAGATTTTAATTTTTATGATTTTATTTTATGATTTTGTTTTTTTTTGAATTTTTTGATATTTTTTTTTTTTTGATTTTTTTTGATTTTTTTTGGTTTTTGTTCTTTTTTTTTATGATTTTTTGATTTTTATTTTATAATTTTTTTTACATGACACCGGAATGAAATTTCAATGAAACTCAATCCGGAGTGAGAACCGGAATGAACTTTTTTCTCTCAGAGTATAGAGACACAAATGACATCATTTTGTATTATATTGTTTCTGTTGTAAGACACTTGCTAATTTATAAAACAAACAAAAATAGGTTTTGTGTCCAAAGACACTGCAAACAGTACTGTGATAGAAAAATCAACGACGCCATTTCAACCAGAAAAATACCTGAAAAGTAGGCATTTTCTGGTTAAAATGACGTCATTGATGTTCCTATCACAGCAGAGATTTATATTTGCAATAAAAGCTTGGCGGCTCTCTCGTATGGGGTCGCTACTAGCGTACCTTAGGTGAAATTGGCAGGCACCCGATGAATTAAATTCACATGCTGTATTTTTATTTTTTATTTATTTACATTGAAGTACTGGTACATTTTCTACTAATTATAATTATGTAATATAGTTCAGTGAGATTTAAGTATTCTCACGCTTTAAAAAACACAAATTTCCTAGCCATGAATATTGTCTTACATTTTGCAGGTACCACCACATTTTACCAACTTTGGTTTTGCTTCATTCACATCACGAAAACAATGATATTGTATGCAATGCTGTCGAGGTTTGTTTTGGATTAAACAAGTTAAAGGACACACCACCTCAAAATGCAAGTGTTGCTTTTTTGTTCTTACATGTCGCCTTACATGATGATAATGGGTATTAGTTTACTTCTAATCGTTTCAGTTTTAGAGAAATTTGGCTTTGTTTATCATATATTTGTTGTATTTTTGTAAATTGAAGGCCGCTATTTTTGTTCTGATTGCGGGCGAATGCGGTCGCTCCCATTACTTTTGACGTCATTGAGTGATAGAAACACTACACAAAGAAAACCTTCACAATAGACCTCTTTCATAATGGCACCCGAATTAAATATTCTTTAATATTTATTTAAATTAGCCTTTCTGACCTCGTTCGTGTGTCTAATTCCAAAGAATCTCTGCTTTGTAACGAGGCCAGAAAGGCTAATTTGAATGCATATAAAAGAATATTTAGACTGGCCGCCATTATGAAAGAGGTCTATAGAATGACAATAATGTGGTCTGATGGCTGGTTTCCACTCAGGAAAATTTTCCTCTCAGGAAAATTTTCCTCTGGACAGGAATGGAGAGGAAAGTTTCTTTTGTATTAAAGTCATTAGTTCCGACCGAGAGATCACAAAACAAAGTAAACTTTCCTGTCCTGAGGAAAATTTTCCTGAGTGGAAACTAGCCATTAGACCACGTTATTGTCGTGCTATTGTGAAGGGTTTCCTATCACTCAATGACGTCAAAAATTAATGGGAGCGACCGCATTCGCCCGCAATCAGAACAAAAATGGCGGCTTTTAATTTACAAAAATACGATCAACAAAGCCAAATTTCTCTAAAACTAAAACGATTAGAAGAAAACCAATACCCATTCTCATGCAAGGCGACAAAGAAATTTCACTGAAGCAACACTCGTTTTTGGGGTGGAGTGTCCCTTTAATGCACGAAATGTGTTCAGGCAAAATTAATATCAAATTAATTGGTGTATTAGAAATGTTGAATAATTACCTAGCTCGTATTATTGTGCTAATGATTGAGGAAGATCGTCGAATTATATTTACCTAGATTTCTTTTGTTTTCACTGGCTGATTTAATCCCATCAAACAATACAAATTATATTTCGTTGGTAAACATCGTATTACAAATTAATACCATGACATGTCGAGAAATCAGTGATTAAATGTCCCCACAAATCTTCCCTCGACTTTCGGGACATTTAATTACTTATAATAATCTATCAACTTGCATAATATATATTTATATACATTTTATATTTCTTTTATAAAATAACAATCAGACTTTTGAAAAAAGGCGGGAAATTCTGTATATTTATATATTCTTATCTATACGGTTACTGACCAATCAGAACTTGCGTAGAAAACGACTTATTTTATTTTAAAGCATTTTAAACTCGCTTTTAACAACTGTCGTTGTTTTAGTTATTTTATTCTATTTTGTTAACTATAGTTTGTTATCAGTCAGTTCTACTGTCTGCACCAGAAACCATTCATTCTGCAAGTAAGTACTACACACAGTTTTAAAGTGCCTATGAAACGAAAATTAAGTTTGTCTTATTTGAATGAACTCCGAAAATGATGAGGAATGGTATAATTTAGAGTTCTTTCATATCTCACGTCGTTCTTGAGATATTTAGACTAATGTGATATGAAAATGAAATAGCCTATGACGTAAAGAGCTTTACACATTTTTAGAAAATCAATTATTCTACAAAATCACTTGCAACTTTGCACATTACGACACTTTATTACATCGAAATCTAACATTATTACATCGAAATAGTGATGCCAAATTAATTTACTATTTCTAATTTCTTGATTTCCTAAAAATGTGTAAAGCTCTTTACGTCATAGGCTACTTCATTTGCATATAGGTCATAACATATACAGTAGGTCTAAATATCTCGAGAACGACGTGAGATATGAAAGAGCTCTAAATTACCATTCCTAATCATTTTAAGAGTTCATTCAAATAAGATAAACTTAATTTTCGTTTCATATGCACTTTAAAGATAGTACAAATTGTAACAGCATTGTTGCTGAACAATGTTATAGTAATGTAATGTAATGTAATGTAATGTGATGTAAAACTTTATTTTAGCAGGGTAGCCCATTCAGCTCATTGGCTGGTATCCAGAGGGGCATAATAATAACCGCGCTATTATATGGCTTCAGAACAATATTGTTGAACGAACTATATTGTTCAGCATTGTTTTGTTTTAACAAACGGTTGTTCACGGTTGTTGGAACAGGAAAAAGCAATTTTGATATAACATATTCACTATTGTTATCGTTGTTGCTTTATCTTGTTTGAAGTACATTGGCAACAAAAGGGTTGTCTGTCACATGACCTGTGACGTCATGCGCTGGGTAAAGTTTATAGTAATCGCTATCACAACATAAACCACACGATAAGTAGCTCAAAAATACGAAATACAACACTTCTCGCACATGACGTCACGGTCATATTTAAAATGGCGGCGTTTAGATAAAAAGTACCTACTTCGATATAAAAAGTAGTTATTTTTCGTTTCCAATGTCCTTTAAAGTGCCACTACGATCAAATTTTTACCTATCGATATTTTTACGTATTTATAAAGCAGAGCTGCTAAATATTACTTGGTCGAAACCGTTTTGCGATTCGACGATGGCAAGTATTATTTTTATGACTCCGAATCTGGAGTTGTTATGTCCGCCATTAATCGTTCATGTTCTTGACCAGCGTAACGAAGTGACGTCAAATTCTCAACGCGAAGACTCCACGTGGCTAATTCTTCAAGTAAATGAAGGTCGTTTTTTCAAATTCTTCGCCTGAAAGGCTGGACATTTCATCTACTTCTCGAAAAAAACAAGAAAACAAATAACCTCGACCGAAATTCAGGCGTAGCATTGAGAATCTGACGTCACAAACAATATTACCTTTTGAAATTGCGGGCTCACTTTGAACACGTTTTTAGTAATGGTGGCCTAAATAATAGTGATTTCAGAGCTCAAAATACTTACTTCAAAATACCATTTTTTAGTTTTTGTTTACATTGATGATCACTTTCGACCCTGAAATACTATTCTATGCTAAAGAAAATCTAAAAGACGGAGGTGAATTTTCATCGTAGTGGCACTTTAAGAAGTTTAATATCATTGATGGTCGAACAATGCTGTGACAACATTGTCATGGCTGAACAACCTTGTTGACAACATTGTTCATGGGGTGCAGCACAACGTTCACAGTTGGCAGTGCACAACATTGTTCACACCTGTTGACAACTTGCAACAGGCTCTGTGTTTCACGCGTTTAGATACAGCTTAATTTTGCGCATCTATGTAAGTTTCGAATATAAAGTATCGAAGTAAAAATCAAATTAAAGAAACATTTCATTGTTCAACTATTTACCTCATATAGAATGTTCATAAATAATAAATACATTGGGGTGATAGACACTTTAAATTTTCGTATGTAGTTATGACGATATTTTTTTGTGTTTTGCGTTAGTTATTTGCCAGTGTTGAACCAATTTTGTTGACCGAAAATGTCAACAAGATGCCAGAACATTCAGATGATGTAGACGAAAGTACAAAGGTTGGTGTAGTGCTTTTTATTGTAAATATTGATGTAAATATTAGCATGGATTATAGACGTTTTCGACAAAACAGTGTATCATGGTTAACCAGGACTAAATTGAAAATAAATACTTGACCTGTGCAGCGTGTTTCATAGAAAGCACTTGCAAGACCTATAACTTACTGCACGGTCAAGTATTTATTTTCAATTTAGTCCTGATTAACCATGATACACTGTTTTGTCGAAAACGTCTTCCGGTATAGACCTCTTTCATGATGGCTCCCAAATTAAATATTCTTTTATATTCATTTAAATTATCCTTTCTGGCCTCGTTTGTGTGTCTGTAATTCCAAAGAATCTTCGCTTTGTAACGAGGGGCCAGAAAGGCTAATTTGCATGCATATAAAAGAATATTTACTGGCTGCCATTATGATAGAGGTCTACTCTTCAGTTGTGTACATGTTACGTCATTGCCACCATGTTGGATGAATTTAACAAAGTTTTTGCTTAATATTTGTAATTGTAATTTTATCCAACATAGCGAAATTGTCTTTGTCCCTTGAATATCTGGGGATTGGTCGCACACTTATATGTCGCCAATCATCGCTAAGACGCTGACAATCGCAGATCGTCGTCTATGGAAACTGATATGCAGAAAATATCAATCCCTTTGCAGTCTTCTGATCGCTATAGTGAGAGAAGCTATATCGCTATTAGTACCACATACAGTACATATGTCAAATCACGAACCAGTAATTGTATGAGAACGTGTTGGAAAGTGGTTAGAGAATCTCATGCAGGCGATCAAAATGTTGCGGGGTTCGTAATAACATTATCCTATAGTAGTATAGAGAGTGGGGCTGCGAGCTCACCCGACGCAAACCATAATATGAGTGTGTCAAAGCGACACCAAACTTATGCCAAATCGCGATTCGGCAAAGTTTGGCATCGTTTCAGCACACTCATATTATGGTTTGCGTCAAGTAATCCCATAGCCCCACTCTCTATACTACTATAGCGATTTGGTGAGAGCCTGACACCATTTCACCATAATTTAGAAAAAATAGAAAGTGCCGTTTCAACACTTTTACAAATTTGTGTCAAACCACATTTAGGAAAATAGTCGTTTCAACATTTTCACAAATTTATGTCAAACCACGTTTAGGAAAATAGTCGTTTCAACATTTTCACAAATTTATGTCAAATTACATTTAAAAAATAGAAAGTGCCGTTTCAACATTTTCGCATTTTTGTTTGACAAGCTACGACCAACGCGTTCTGCTGTTGTCTCAATTCACACGCGAAAAAAACCCACTAGATTTTGATTCTAGTGGTGATGTTTATCCAAATGGATAGCGAAATGGTGCTCTTTTGATTGGCTAACAAATAGCCGGTTGTTTTGCAAGTTAGTCTGTTTGCTCACTGTTTTCAGTGTTTACCACCTCACTTCTAAAATGGTGATCGTACACATATTTTGACGTTGTGATCCCTCCCGACAACAAGCCTAAGAAAGGTACGTACGGCGTCACAATCGCAACAATGCTCTCGACGTCTTTCTTTAATAACAGATCTTTTTGCAACTCGTCATTTAGTTCGTCGGGGTTCTCAATAGCGTTCAACCCATCTAGTAAGTTAGCGAATTTGCTGATTAGCAAGTCAGTGAGAAAAGCGTTTGCAATTTCCATTCTCTTCAACTCATATTGGCGCCATATCTTATCAATAACCTTTGCGGACGCTTTTTTAATGTACGCTTCAGATTGGCTTACCATACCATCGCCAGACAGTCTAATAAGTTCGGCTCTCCTAACGTCAATGTCATCTTCCACAGTCGAGGCACTAGCGGCTTGAGTATCCTCAACTAATTCCTCAATCGTGGGATTTTCTTCACTTTTGCGTTTCACCATCACGTTACTACTTATACCCATATTTTATTGCGGAATAACAACTTCGTAATTGTATGGATAACGCAGTGAGATTTCAAGTCTGGCGTACTTATTATTTTTTAGTGCGGTCACAATCGTCGACACTTCTTCTTTGCTAATATGCCCAAGGTAATCGTCAATAACGACCTTCATATCACTCCTGCTCGGGCAGTAAAAGCAAATGAGCTTACTAATGTTTTCTCTATACGGTTTCGCGATTGACGTCAGTTGTTGTGTGATGACAATAACGCTCAACATAAAATGTCGCGCACTAAAAGCCAAGTTGACCAATTGACTAGTCCTATTCTTGACGTCCTGCCCACTTGCACAGTCGTCTAACACAATTAGAGTGTTAGTGCCTTTAAAAACATTTGTTACACACTTGAGAACAGCGTCGACATTGTCCTGTGTGCAGTCTATCGCTAGCACGTCAGGGTCACGCACATATTTCCAATCTTGATATGCTTTGTTCCACTCGAAAGTTGGACAAATCAACACAATGTAGTCAAATTTACCACGATACTCAGATTCCAATGTTTCCAGCAAATAATGCGTCTTACCACAAGCTGTCATACCAACAATTAGCGCATTAAACGGAGTCTCCATTAAATTGCGTTTGATTTAATACTGGATTGACTGCAACCCATTGTTCATGAAGTTGACCAGTCCATCACTCATCACAAACACCCTGCACATGACATTTGCAGTCGTCGCTTTTTTAGTGATCTCAAGGAGCACGCCAGATTGTGTGTTCACAATTTTTTTACCAGTGGCGACGTTGTAATTATCTTGAACGCTCCTCAAGTCGATGACCAACGCAAAGCCATCTTTATAGAACTTCTGTATGGTCATGAACTGAGCGTGTTCTTCACCCAACCCGAACAGTCGTTTCGCTTCTGCGTAGAACTTCGACTTTGGGATGCCTTGTGAGTACACACTATTTGGCACACCTTCAATTGTGACTCTAACACTCTCGATATTTGGGTAGAGAAACTCCTCACTAGACTGTTCGCACCTTATTCGTGAATAGCAACACAATTGCCTTCATGCTTTTTCTTGGAAGATTAACATTCTCGTTCACAATGGTCGTGCCTTTGTCCCATTCAGTGGTTTTCATCAACGTGGCGTGCTCATACGACAAACTACGACCACTTGCATAGCCCGACGTTATTTCATCGGAGAGCTCCTGGTTATCGATCGTCTCATACTCAAGCTCGAGGTTCTCCAGAGTGTATCCACCCACACTCTCATTGGTTTGTGCCACCATGATGTCTGTGGCTTTGGGAAGTGTGATCACATACTGCAAGTTGTTATTCATGCTAAAAGGAGCGTACAACCCATGGTCATTCATGATTTTACCAAGCTTTATTCGCTGTTTCGTTCCAATCACACCAAACATCAACGCGTCACTAACTTTAGCAACGTTCCCACTCGTCGCGCCACTGTCGTCCTTAGAAATTAGCTTTCTCAAGTTTTCAGAGCCAACGCCATAGTCAATCATTTGGTCTCGCGCAGTAACACTTTCCCAAAGGTCACGATAAACACCAGTGTAGTTTTCCCCATTGTTGTCATACACGGTTTCCCCAGCTAGTTTCACAACAAGTTTCTCACAAAGCAACTTGCTCACATTATTCAAGAACCAACTTTTGTCATTCGCATTCTTAAAGTCGAACACTAGACCCAACGATCCAGGCACCAAACAGCTACTAACCTTAAGCTTCGGTATATCAATGTAAAGTTCCTCACCAGGACTGACTTTATTAGGGTTCAACGTGATCACATGCTGCGTTCTTACCCCTTTTATGACACCCATGGTCGCTCGTCTAAAACCAGGACTCAACTCTGCTGACGTGACGTTCATATACTTTGCATATGTTTTGTTATCTTCGAAGCTGAGACCCTCGAAGATGAGACTACCGTTTTAGCTTGTAATAATCATACATAAACCACGCAAATATCACTGCGAGTACCCACAGATTTTGAGCCAACCATGCGAGACCCTTCGCACCCAACGTCAACGCGTTATAAACTAAGTTAGCCAACCCAACAGCCCATGGACCCATCTTCGTTATCGCGTTCTTAACAGCCTGCGCAAATGACCTCGTAGCCATAGCGCCTTTCACAACAGCGGACCTCCCAGCGATAATAATAGTTGTTATAACTCCAGCTACTGAAATTGCCACGGCGCTCAACCCAACCATATTTTCTTTAGCCCACATCTTGAATCTCTGAAACCTGTCAATGTCGATCTCTTGTTGCTCTCTAACTTCCTCTACTTGTCGTTGCTCAATAGTTCTGTCTCGCGCTTCTTCAAGCCCTACAATACGCTCTCTCAACCCAAAGATAATGCTTTCGTCATCCTCGTCGTCTAGTTTGTTTGATGTTGTATTTATCGTTTCTTGAAAGTGGTCTGCCTGCGCTTGCAGCGCGCCATCGTCACCTACTCTTGACTCAGGCACCACACTATCGCTTGGATTAAGCACGCCATTCAGCTCGCGGTTTTCGTTTTGTGATAGCCCAGGTATGTCATCGTAGTTCACTTTTGTTTCAATTACTGGGAAGTCATCTGGGGTCGCTTCTGTTGTGACAGCTGTTGTTTCTGTACTCTCAGGGATTTGACCAACTAACTGTTTGAACTGCTCGATCGCGTTTTTACTACTCTTGTCTTTGCTGTAGATTAAACCATTTTCCCCAGGTATTAGAACTCGTTTGAGCTCCCCATATTTACCATCTTTGTTTGTCGGTCTGAAAAGAATAGACCCTGAGCCCACCACGTACGACCTGTCGGCTATTTTCCTTGACGGGTCATCATGGCCGAGTCTTTTTTTATACAACCTACGTATTTTCCTATCTATTAGCTTGATTCTTTTTACTTGATTTTTTACTAACTCTTTGTTGTGCGCTTTTAGTTCACCAAGTCTTCTCTTAATTTCTCCCGACTCTCCAAGAGCTATGCTGTAACTTACGTCATCGACGTCACCATATGACTCCTGCTCGACAAACTCCGCTGTTGGGACTTCTGTGTTAGTCCCTCTTATTGTCACCGTCTTACCATCATCAGTGTCGATAAATGACGTCTCTTTCTCTCGAAACCTTCTCTCTAGCTCGTCCTGAAACCTGTCTATTTTCTCAGACAATTTTTCATACTCAACGCGCTCAACGTCTGGCATGCCACCGCTGACGTACTTATCGTCAAGTAAATTGTAAGCTTTAGTGTCTCTTTCAAGTTCATTATTTAGTTGATCATCAGTGTAAGCTCGACCAAGGTTCTCCATCTCAATCTCGTCGTAACCTTCCCCACCTTCAGCCATATTACATTAGCTCACATTTTGAATATCACTTTCTGGTATCCATGAATCACGTTTGCTTTTAGTTTAAATAATTGTACGCAAGCCACGCGAATGTCACCGCAAACACCCACAGATTTTGAGCTAACCAAGCGAGACCCTTTGCGCCTACCACCAGCGCGTCATAAACTAAGTTGGCCAATCCGACAGCCCATGGACCCATCTTCATTATCGCGTTTTTAACAGCCTGTGCGAACGACCTCGTGGTCATAGCGCCTTTCATAACAGCGGACCTCCCAGCTATAATAATAGTTGTTATAATTGCAGCTACTGAAATCGCTAAAGCACTAAACCCAACCATGTTTTCTCTAGCCCACTTCTTGAATCTCTGTAACCTGTCAACGTCGACTTCCTGTTGCTCTCTACAACCTCTTCTATTTGTCGCTGTTCAATAATCATGTCTCTAGCCTTTTTAAGTCCAATCACTCTTTCAGCTAGATTGATGAACTCTTCGTCCTCCGCAGTCGTGAGATCTTTTACTGCGAGCTCTGCTACTCTTTCGTTCGCTTCATTTATCAAGTCTCGAAAATGGTTTGCTTGTATTTGCAATGTACCAGTGTCGCCTATTCTCGACTCACGCAGCACACTCTCACCTGGATTGAGTGTGTTATTCAGCTCACGGTTCTCGACTGGTGTTAGTCCAGGTATGTCGACGTACTCTGCGTGTGTGGTGTCTAACAATGGTACACTCCTCGCGACGTCTTCACGATCTTTTGCGTAGTCATTAACCTGCGTTGTAATATCGTTAAAATCCTCCTTCATGTGTTGACGAAATCTTATATCACGTTCACGCCTCAGTCCACTCTCCACTCTAATTAGTCTAATTTTCTCACCGACTGTGACGTTTGGATCATCCCGAGATAGTTTGCGATCTTGAGTGGCTCTTTCGAGACTGTACTTTAGTTCGTCGTCAGTGACATCTTTGTACTCATCAGAGCCCTCCGTGTCGAGGTCGTCGAAGCCACTCTCAGCCATATTACATTAGCTCACATTTTGAATATCGCTTTCTGGTATCCACGAATTATGTTTGCTCTCATAACCCAACCATTTGACCAGCGCCATCTTCTTCCCTCTGACTTTCTTTCTTTTCAACACCTTTTCAACTCTGTACACATCGTCACCTTGTTTCTTATTGACCAGCGATAATTCCTGTTCATAAAACTTCCCAATAATCTGTTCACCACTTATGTCCTCAATTTCATACACGTTCGGATCACCACGAATAACTTTCACCACTTTAAACAGCTCTTCAGTGAAGTTAGCTTCGTAGCCCTTCGTGAACACACTCTTGTACTTACTAATTCTCACTGATTCGCCAACCTTGAACTTTGGCAATGGACTGTCTGCAAATTGATGACCAAACAAAGTGGTCCACACTTCACCTTCGTTTGACTTATTGACATCCTTCGGCTTCATCATAATGCTTCGATTCACATTGCTATTGTAATTGCTCACAAATTGGTCAAGAACGTCAATCCATTTGTACGTTCCACGGGTATAAAAGTACTTCCACATGATGCTCTTCAGACTTCTATTGAAACGCTCAACAACAGCGGCCTTTTTATCGCTCTTAGTGCTAAAATACTCAACACCGTGTTTTTCCAACAAACTTTTCACACCAACGTTGTAGAACTCAAGTCCGTCGTCAAATTGCGCTAACTTAGGTGTGACCCCAAACCGATCTTTAAAGTCAACCAACAATTTTCCAACAGCCTTAGTCATGTTCTTAGTGTCTTTTCTATAAACTGCAATGCCAAAAGCGTATCTACTCAATATTTCAATGCCTGTCAATATCCAATAATAACCTCCGTTCTGTTTTGAGTACTTACTCATGTCCACTAAGTCCATTTGGAGCTCTTCACCAAGAAATCCGACGAAGGTAGCACGGAATTTATGTCTTCTCACAATAGGTTTGTACCTAGTGTAAGTGTCCTGCGCTGTCAACCATTCTTTCACTGTTTTTCTAGTCACTTTCAATCCGTCTCCCAACGCACTTTGATACAACCTCTCTGCACCAGTGTACCCTGTCTTAGGATTGTAATAAATGTCTCTCAACCCTTGTTCTGTTTCCACACCGAGCTCCATATAATTCACACAATATATGGTGTGGCGAATAATAAATACATGAAGGGGTACGATAAAACGAAAGAGTCGAAGTTTTTGATGTACCTTGATGCCAACAATTTGTATGGATGGGCAATGAGCCAAAGTCTACCTACGGGCGGTTTTAAATGGTTGACTAAGAAAGAAATAGAAAAGGTTAATCTATGCGACTATCACAACAATAGTAAAAAGGGCTTACTGCTTGAAGTTGACTTGGAGTACCCAGACCATTTGCATGACTTACATAACGATTACCCGCTAGCTCCTGAGAAGATGGAGATAACTGTTGACATGTTGTCGGAGTAGTACTGCACGGAAATCAAAAATAAGTTTAATGTGAGTGTTGGTGGTGTGTGAAGAAGCTGGTGACTAATTTGATGGACAAAAAAAAGTATGTGTGTCACTATAGAAATCTGCAGTTGTACATGGATCTTGGATTGAAAATCAAAAAGGTTTATAGGGTCCTACAGTTTGATCAGTCTAAGTGGTTGGGTAAGTACATCGACTTTAATACAGTCAAAAGAACTGCGGCTAAGAACGCTTTTGAGAAGGACTTTTTCAAGTTGATGAACAATAGTGTGTTTGGAAAAACAATGGAAAACTTGAGGAAGCGTGTGGACGTAAGATTAGTGACCACTGCGAAGAAATTTAAAAAGCTTGTCTCGAAGCCGACGTTTGTGTCTCGCAAGATATTTAGCGAGAACTTAGTCGCTGTCCATAAAGTTAAAGAAACGCTGACACTAAATCGACCCGCATATGTGGGAATGTGTATATTAGACTTAAGCAAAACGTTGATGTATGACTTTCACTATAACTACATTATGAAAAAGTACTCTAGCGGCACTTGCAGATTACACTTCACTGACACCGACAGTCTGCTGTACACAATTAAAACTGATGACGTCTACTCTGACTTTATGATGGAGCGTGAAAAGTTTGATAATAGCGATTACCCCGCAGACAACCCATTCGCTTTCAAAGAGAACAAGAAAGTTATTGGCAAGATGAAAGACGAGTGCGCTGGAACACCAATTATTGAGTTCGTTGGGTTGCGCAGTAAAATGTATAGTTATCTGAAAGAGGATGGAGGTGGTGGGAAAACTGCTAAAGGTATTAGAAAGAATATAATTAAAAAGGTAATCAGACATGAAGATTATAAAAGTGTGTTACTTGAGCAGAAACAATTGCGACACACAATGAAGACCATTAGAAGCGTCAAACATCAGCTCGGTAGTTATGAAATTAACAAAGTGTCGTTATCCTGTTTTGATGATAAACGATACCTTTTAGAAAATGGTATTGACTCCTATGCGTATGGCCACAAAAACATAGTAGTGAGAGATAACAACACACCCACTGACACGTCTTAAACACTGCGACGCGATTCCTATAAGGTTGTTTTCTCACCGACTTGCTAATCAGCAAATTCGCTAACTTACTAGATGGGTTGAACGCTATTGAGAATCCCGACGAACTAAACGATGAGTTGCAAAAAGACCCGTTACTAAAGAAAGACGTTGAGAGCATTGTTGCGATTGTGACGCCGTACGTACCTTTCTTAGGCTTGTTGTCGGGAGGGATCACAACGTCAAAATATGTGTACGATCACCATTTTAGAAGTGAGGTGGTAAACACTGAAAACAGTGAGCAAACAGACTAACTTGCAAAACAACCGGCTATTTGTTAGCCAATCAAAAGAGCACCATTTCGCTATCCATTTGGATAAACATCACCACTAGAATCAAAATCTAGTGGGTTTTTTTCGCGTGTGAATTGAGACAACAGCAGAACGCGTTGGTCGTAGCTTGTCAAACAAAAATGCGAAAATGTTGAAACGGCACTTTCTATTTTTTAAATGTAATTTGACATAAATTTGTGAAAATGTTGAAACGACTATTTTCCTAAATGTGGTTTGACACAAATTTGTAAAAGTGTTGAAACGGCACTTTCTATTTTTTCTAAATTATGGTGAAATGGTGTCAGGCTCTCACCAAATCGCTATAGTAGTATAGAGAGTGGGGCTATGGGATTACTTGACGCAAACCATAATATGAGTGTGCTGAAACGATGCCAAACTTTGCCGAATCGCGATTTGGCATAAGTTTGGTGTCGCTTTGACACACTCATATTATGGTTTGCGTCGGGTGAGCTCGCAGCCCCACTCTCTATACTACTTCCTATCTCGTGAACAACCTACAGTTTCGACTGGTAGACTCAGCCATCTGCATGGATCTATTTGCTAATGAGAAATGTAGTGAAGTGTTGGAATCTGTCCATATTATGATTTCCAATTCTGATTTTGTATGTTTGATGTCGTGTAAATCTATTATTGATACATACAACGATTTAAATCTAAATATCCACGTTGAAGCGTTATCTTGAAGCGACAACCAAAGAACGTAACTACTGTAGCTAAGTCTATTGAATGAATAAATTTTACTTAAATTTTACTTTACCACTTCAGGAAATTTCCAACAATTCAATATTTTGTGCGTTTGTATATATTATATTAACGCCCGTGACAAAAACTTTCTTTTGATACACAGCACATATGTTTAGGACTCCTATTTAAAAAGTTATGGGCTGAAACCACTGACCTCTATATAGCTGAAACAATATCAAAACAAACAGACGCCATCTTGGATTTACGAAATATATAAATTAAAAAGCTTTCACTTGCTGTACGAAACTTCTGTTATATATAGGATTAAATCACGTGCCAATAGCTTTCTTTCGATATATATCCTGCATTTTTGTAGGAAGAAAACTTTAAAACGTTATTAGCGAAACAAATGTTAGATTTTGGACGCCATCTTGGCATTCGGACGCCATTTTGAATTTATGAACATGGGGAAAATATAAAATCTTCCAACAACGATATATTTTGAACTACTAACTCTAACAACTCATGCTAACCCATGTAACTGATTGCTAACAGCGTTAAAAGTGCGAAAACCGGTTTTAATGCGGCCGCCATCTTGGATTTACGAACACCGAAAAATATATGACATCTTCGACGATATCTTTTGAACTACTCACTCTAACAACTTTTGCTATATACCAAACGAACGCTTGATCAACAGACTCTTATATACGTACATGATATCATTGTAACTAAATGCAAACATCTTTAAATTAGCGAAAACGGATTCCTCTTCATAGACCACGATATATTTTGAACTACTATATCTTAAACCTTATGCTATATATCAAATGAAAGCTTCATTAACAGACTCGGACAAACGTACCAGGTATCTTTGTAACTGATTGCTAACACCTTTAAAATAGTGATAAGGAGTTGGCCTTCGAGCAGGCATTGTCGACAGACTCGCGCTTTCGTTCTTCCGTTGGCGGTGTTGGCAGTCGCTTCCTAAGCATTTTTTTGAAGTAGCTTCGTTTTGTCAAATTTTAAGCGCTGTTTAAATGTTTGAAGCGTTGCTACAATGTTTTTGCGCTTGTTGATTCGGTAATTCGATAATTTTCGCCTGAAACGTGAACCGCTGATCGAGATTAGCATCCGCAGGGAAAAATACGGGCGAGGGGAAAAACCCAAAATATTATTGTAAATTTATATGTCAGAAATCCGCTTAAATGTTCTCTTTAGATTTTACCAAAGTGTTTGTTTACCATACTGTCATCTTTGGAGAAGGAGATCCCAGATTCACTTGATATTTTGGCCTTAGTTGACGCTGATAAACCTTTGAAACCACTGGTAAGTTGTTGGGTACGCCAAAAATGAATGTATTTAAATGCATGTTTTTTATAAAAATGCAAACATTTAAATGCATTTCAAATTCCGGATCTTCATTTATCTTTATACAATCACGTGACTTATATACGCATTTTCGTTGGTTCTTGCCCATGATCTATTTAACAATTAGACAACGAGTCCGAGTTGTCTATGAGCGAATAGTCAACGAATGCGAAGCCTGAGTTGACTATTCGCTCATGGACAATGAGGACGAGTTGTCTAATTGTTTTAGTAGAAACAAATTAGTGGACTATTACAAATCATGCATTCTCCAAAAAATTATCCAAAAACTCATCTGAAACCTCCCCAAAACGAGAGTTTTCTGCCATTGTTTTGAGCGTGTTTCCCAAACGTTGTCTATCACGAATAGACAACGGTTGAGTAGCCAATCAGAATGCAGCATTTGTAATAGACCATGGTTTCTACTGATAAAGGACAGATATCGATGGCGTCAAATTACGTCAGCAGCTGTGTTTTTCTTTTTTCATGCCCCAACAGCTTTGATAAACCTTTGGGTAGGTTTTTGATTGTATAAAACAAATAGATTCCATTTTTTGTTGTCTGTTTAGTTATAAGTACACAGAGGACGTCAGAACGTGGTAAGAACATCAGTGACCCACTCGACTCCGTCTCGTGGGCCACTTTTTTGTTCTTACCACGTTCTGACGTCATCTGTGCATCTAACTGAACTGACAACAAAAGATGGAATCTATTTGTTAAGTCGATTTAAAATTACCATGTCTTTGCTCTGGATCGCTTATCGCTATGTCTCTCGTTGGCGTTTGATAATACATAGAGTTTAAGCAAAAATAACGAGTCCAGTATGTGTACAAGTAGAACGTTAGTTTGATATAACGTCTAACTTCACATAAGTATGTCAAACAGCAAATCTTAAAGAGTGAGTGTCAACCGTCGTGCATTGCGCGTTTGTGTTTATCTTTCCATACGATAACGAAGTGTTTTGAAGTACTTCGTTGCCAACTTGATGTGGTATAAATACTTTGGAAATTCGCCGAGTCTTCTCAGAAAACCCTATAGAGGCTTTCTTATTCATCCACAATCCAAATACGTCGACTCGGAACCAGAATTTTTTATTTGAACTTCGTCGTTTAGTCTTCCACGCTTCGCGTCAGTCAAGACTGACATAATTCGAAACGAAAGTCAAGAAAACAAAAATACTTTCTAAGGTTAATTACTTTCAATTAAAAGACAAAATGAATAATTTATATCAAGGTTGACAAGATATTTACGGATGCAGTTCACCAAGGTAATTTCGTGCTTCGAAAAATGGCCGACCGAGCGTGCAATGCGTCACGGTTGACACTCGCTCTTTAAGCAAATAGTTGAAATCTTGTTAATTGGAAGAATTTCTCAAGAGTTTATCAGATTAGCTACCGTTGACGGGAAAACCTGTCGGGCATGTAAAATTGGTCGCTAATTCACTAAAAACATTAATTATTTTCATATATTGGCCACTATGAGTTGCTTTTTCTATTTTTGGGACCTTAAAATTATCATTTTTAAACTGGAAAACAGTTTACTTTCACTCCTAGTTCTAGTTCTACTTCCACTTCTTCCACTTCCACTTCTTCCATTTCCACGTCTTCCACTTCTCCCACTTCTACTTTTAAAAATCATATGTGTTTATCCATAGTTTCTCCCATCGCTTGAGCAATGCCAAATCATTCATTTCTGTTTATGTATTTCTAAATAGCAGAACACTAAAAATAATTTTCTGTATATATAGAGGATTTTCTTGCTATTAAATGGAGGTGTCCGTTGTCTAGAGTTTTCTATTGTTTCATTGTTTAAAGTAGATAAAATCGGAACCGAATCTTACTGTCTGTTGTATGAAGGTCTCCATTGTATAGAAAGTGTACGTTAATAGAAGTTCCATTGTATTATTTTTATAATCCTGTGCATGTCTAGCATGGTATCTAGTATTTTCGCTCATGCCTGTATTTTATTGCAGGATTCATGTTACGAAGGTAAACTCGATTCTTTAAATGAAAGTAAGATTGACATCGCGATTAGGCTCTGTGTGACGGTCGTTGCATACTCTCCTGAATCGATCCGAGCTACACAAATGTTGGTAAGTATATACGGGACAGATTTTAACATGAAGATTGAAAAGTTGTTTGGGCCACCGATTTATTGAATATTGCATGGAGTATTTCAACCGATATACATGTAGTTAGGACTAGCTTTCACGTTAATTCCGTTCGATAATCATCAACAAGCCGTCCGTCCGTCTGTCTGTCTGTCTGTCTGTCTGTCTGTCTGTCTGTCTGTCTGTCTGTATGTCTGTCTGTCTGTCTGTCTGTTTGTCTGTCTGTCATACCAGCTAGTGGACTGATCATGTTGATTTACCAGAGTTTGTCAGAATTCTGTCAAACTTGGCAGATGGACAAGAAAATTAGCAACTTAGCAGATATCTTATTTTATTGATCTAGTCGCGCAATCTGTTTATCGTTGTTAATTTCATAGGTTGTACTGTCTTCTATTTTGCCTTACTATCTTGAGTATGTGAAAAATTACAACGAAGTTAATGAAAATAAGAAGGAATCTAGAGATGAACTAACAACGCTATCGTCACTCCGATGTTCGGTACAAGTTTTGCTTAAAAGCTGCCATTCCTTGCGAAGGTGAGTATCTTAATAAAAAGTATGCAACTTTAGTGGTTCACTGTCAAGCCACTGAATTTATTTATTAAAGGGAACTGTACCGAAAAAATTAATTAGTTGAAATAAAAGGGCTTTAAGTATAATGTTTAGAAATGTTAATAGTTTTACAGTATCTGCTCTTGTGCATTCTCGTATTTTATGCTTCTGGTCGCCGCCATTTTCGAGTTTGTTCGACGGCTCAAGATTGATGTACATCGGTGGTTTTCTTTTCAATTTTGAAGTGACTCAAGTGACGTCAAAATTGAAAAGAAACCCGCTGGACCTCGAGTCTGAGCCGTCGAGCGCATCGAATATGTTATACTGTTCCACTGCATGTATAACCTTTATATACTGTTGTAGCCTGCGTAGCCGGCGCAATGGGGCTGGGGGTTTGGGACGGACTGCGAAGGCGCCGGCTACGCAGGCTAATACTGTTGCTCCACCTCCCACCTCAATGGACCATACTTTAGGGTTTTCGCTACATCTTTCAGTGCTCGATTATCACTCCACGAACAACTCATTTATAACATCAGCACTTCCGTGGATTTATGATTGATTATACGGGCGTCTACTGTGTTGGCCTTCACTTCCTAATAATCTGCATACACGGGTTCATCCCAGAGTGCTTTTACATCACTATTCTCGTACAGGCTTTGGCTTTACCGGGAAGCTTCAGATCTCATAGTAGCTTAAAAAACAGAATTTTCCAGGCCGCATTATGCCTTGAAAGATACTTATTCTGTGCCAGAGCAGCACAACTAGCCAAGCCGAAGGTTTGGAGCCAAGACGTTTCATCTGGGCTTTGTTAATTTCTTCTCCAATTTACCCAAGATGGTGGCGTTAATTTGGTTACCCGGGGTGGACTGAAATTAAGATTAGATGGCCCCTTTAGTTTAATTTATGATCTCTATGGAATTACCCCTACTTCATAGTATTTGAGCGCGACAACCAAATACCACGCTCGTAAACAAAAATGAGCCTGTCAACAATGCAGGAACAAGAAGACGTTTCAAGATAGTATTCAAGATTGTTTCTGTATGATTTATAATTTATAATTTATAATTTATAATTTATAGACACTCCACTCGGGGAATTTGACGAAATATTACCCCTCGGGATGATATTATATATATCTCGGTTTCGCCCTCGTGATATATCATCCCTCGGGGTAATATTTCGTAGAATTTCCTCTCTTCGGGTGTGGCGGTCTCAGCCTAGACACTAGGTCTTCTATTTTGATTTTCGTTTTTTTCCAGAGAATTCGGAGCTTATTTATACTACAGGAGCCTGGGGACTAAAAGGGCCGTGCTCTCATGCTAAGATTTCTCATTTGCATACATGCTTTTGAAGAAGATATAATACATGTATGTCGGTAGAATATACAATTTCAGCACGGTGACAATCTCAGACAGCCACACCGGCATTATCCACGTTAGCAGTTAGTGAACTCGCGGCTTAGCTCACCTCCTAAGGATTTATGGTGAAGGAATATTTCGAGTGTTGGAATATATACATTTTAAGACCAAACCGGGACCAGTTGCAAAAAATGCAACTTCAAGGCCTTCCGGCTGGAATTGAACCCGCGATCCTGCGATGCTGGTGCAGTGGGCTACTCTTTCCCAACCCCGAGGGGCCTGATACTCAGGCTAGCAGTGCTCTGACCACTGAGCTACGGAGGCCGTTGCCGAGAGCCTAGTCACGAGTTCTGTGTATATAGTGGTGGTAATGCCGGGATAACGAACGGCTTCTGTAGCTCAGTCGGTTAGAGTGCTGGTCTAGAGATACAGGGTCGCGGGTTCAATTCCCAGCCGGAAGGCCTGGAAGTTACATTTTTCGCAATTGGTTCCGCGGTTGGCTATGGAAAAGTATATGATTCGAAACTCGTAAATTCACCACAACTTTTCCCTCCTATAAACGCCCCTTGTTTAATTAAGAATTAGGCAGTCAGCTACCTGTAGACTTTTATTTATTTTCTGTTCATATCCGTCGTGATGACTCTCTTTGACAGGCCATTCTTAAAGAACAAAGGATTTAATACAACTAAAAAGAGAATACGAGAAGGCTCCGTGTCAGGATCTATTACATCTTTTGCTACAAGTCATGAAAATATAAGACAGCACAAACCTCATGCTGTTCTTGACGACGAAGACAGGGATGGTGATTCAATAGGTGATGTATTGCATTATTTATTGCGTTAATGCTATAATTACAGTGAATCTTTTAAGTGCAACATTCTTATTGCTCATTAACTGTGCATGCAAGCGAGGTTCAATGTGAACCACTGTTTAGTTTTATTAACTCTTTCCTGTCCGGCTGAAAAACATCCAAAATTGAACTACCTCTTTGTTCTATTGATATCTCAGGAAATATCCATAACTGTTGGGAAACCTATACCTTTTCTGAAAGCCCAATAAACCGGCTGTTACCAATGCTTTTGAATTTTCCGAACAAGACTCATTATGTTAATATAAAATTATAAATTAGCATTAATTATTATAAATCAGGTTGATAAACTTCCATTTTTCTAGAAAAGACCATCTTGCACGCCCGCGTAGCATCATCAAATTTGGCGTGTGTGTGGATCTTATGTCCCTGGCGCTTGTCGAATTTCAATTTTTAATCTTTCGTTACCGTGTGCCGCGTTTTTCGATTGACGACTTCGGGGGTCTTCTATGACCCATTTTGACTGGGCCGGACAGGAAAGAGTTAAAGTGCTTATGCATCGAAAATTCACCCCAGTTTTTATGATTGTATTTGCAAGAACAGTTAAAATAATGAAGAATTGCTTTTACTGCTCTTTCATTTGTCATCCCGTTTTTGAGTTAGTACGTTTATGTAATTTGAGCTATGACATCACAAGTAGAACATGGTATTGTAAGAAAACTGAAAATCGTGCATATCTTTGGATTGATTTAACTAAATTGGTTAAAACTTTGTAGACTTACTCAGTCAACGAAATTAAACATTATTATGGTTTGGATATGGTTGCCATAGTAACAGATTAGTTTACAGATATCCATGATTTTCAGTTTTGTTACAATACCATGTCCTCACTGTGACGTCATAGCTCTAATTACATAAAACGTAATAACTCAAGAACGACAAATAAAAAGCTGTAAAAGCCATTTTAACTGTTCTTGCAAATGCAATCATAAAAACTAGGGTGAATTTTCGATGCATATAAGCACTTTAAGGTTGTTATGAGTAACAAATTGTGGATTTGTTGAACCAATGGTATTTATGTCAGAGACATAAACAGGAATGAGTACTTGTTGTGCATGGTCTTCACACTATTGTGTGAGTCGTCTATTATAAAGTTAAAGGTTTGATTCCCGTTAATGACCTTGAAATTAAAGTGGCTATGACCCGAAATACGATATTACTGTTATACAGTACTGCTCAGAATTAACCTAACGAAAAACGCGTTCGGAACCAGGTTGGAACGCGTTCCGTACGATATACTTTCTGTTTTAATCTCGTCTAATGAACATATACCATAACCAGTCCAGCAATCAAATGATCAAGTTAAATTCGTTTAGCAGTTTACTAAAGTCGGAAATTAACGAAGTTTTCGAATTAACTTTTCAACCGAAGTCACAATAGTGTTCCGAACGCGTCTAGAACGCGTTCCGAACGCGTGTTCCGAACGCGAACGCAGTGTTAGGTTATTTCTGAGCAGTACTGTAGCTTCTACATTCAGATTCAAGTTGAACGCCCAAATGTTTTATGATTTGAGCATTGCGTTGATGTTCTATAAAGGTTTGTTTTTCTAATAAGTGTGACGTCAATCAGTCATCATTTCGGATACAATATTCTGCTGCTAGAGAAATTTGACCTAATTTACTATATATATATATATATATATATATATCAACTACAGTATATATAATTTACTATATATATATATATCAACTTTTTCGCTAAAATTCTCAACCAGTTTATCACACATAAGGCAGAAAAGAAAGCCAAATGCCTGATTTGACGTCACAGCTCATTAGTATTTCAGACAAGCAAACCTTTATAGAACATCAACACAAAGCTCAAATCATAAACCATTTTGACATCGTATTTGGGGTCAGTATATAGGCACTTTAAGGGCATTGTTTGCTACTGAAGCTTATTAAAATAACCAAGCTGCAAGTCACATTTAATATTTCTAATAAAAGATAATATATAGCTCAATGGTTAAAGCGTCTAACCGGAGATCATGAAGGTTGTGGGTTCGATTCTCGTCTGGGGCTCAGAAACATTTTTATGAGTTTGCGTTAAAGCTTGAGTGGCAAAAAATTTACTATATAAACAATATATGGTATTAAGTAGCTGATAATTATCAGATACAATTATACAAACAAAAAAAATCATAAAAAAAAACGTCAGCTGAGTAAAACTACTAGATATTTATGTTTTGAACCAACTTTCCTTTGACGTTTGTATTTTTAACATCGAAACCAATCTCGTTCACAGAGCCTGCTTTCCTTGTGGTCTGAGGATCTCCTTGGTTGGTTCCCAAACTCGTATCCAGGTCCCGAAAAGTTATAGCTAGATTATCCTCCTCCGCAGGCAACTGTGGCTTCAGTTCTTACATGTAGTTGTGTGAGAAATGTTTTTCCGAGTCAAATAAAATAGCTTCCAAGGCTGTGCGAGCAATGTCAGCACTGGCCGAACCAGATAAATTAGCAAGAGCATGACCCTAATCGTCTGCCAATCCCTTCACAAATCCCAACAATCCCTATACTTCCCTGCAATCCCAGCCAAAACATTGCTCGCACAGCCTTGGAAGCTATTTAACTCGGAAACAAACATTGCCCACACAACTAAGAAGCCACAGAGTTGCCTGCGGAGGATGCTACATTTCACCTATCACTGTCGCCAGCTTACTGTTTGAATTAAGCTTTTATAGTGTAGTGCTCAGACCTTACATAAAAATAGATAATATAAACCCATTTATTTTACCACTGTCTTGATTTTTAATGGACAATGTAAACCATAAAGTTTGTGTTGTCTGAATTTTCTTGACATAAATGTTTAAAAAGTAAGTAAATAGCCCAAACTGTTCAGTTTTTGGGTTTAGTATACATGCACTGAAGAGAACAGTGGGAACTGGTGTTTCTACCAATCAGTTACTAAGAAATAAATACATGTAACTTGTCTCACAGGTAATAGACTAACCTACTCTCACACACAGCGTTAGAAACCAATTGTGTGACTCTTGATGATTGAATTAATAATTAACTCAATTTTAATTTCAGTTATATCAGCAATTTTCTTAATATGTAATCGACACATATGTTAGTGCATTTAATCTTGAATGATCTTACTGTCGTTGCACATGTTGCCATTGATATGTAAACTGCATGTTCCTTGTCTAATTGTCAGTAAACAGATAGTAATTATTCAACACCTTTAAAACCTTTCCTCGAGCCAGAGTGTTGTCAGACCACTACTCGTGTTGATAAACCTTTTATATATCGGGCGAAAGTCTTCAATGGCTTTTATAATATTAATTAACCCATATAATGGTCTTATTAACAAATACATGTCTTTACAAATTGTTTTTCTCGAACGTGGCCGAGTCGAAGGTATGTCAAAGGCGGCCGCATGCTGGAACCATACGATCCATGTCTGACCACGGAGCACAGCTAAATGTCGATTTTAGTGAGGGAGGAAAACCGGAGACCCCGGAGGAAAACCCTCAAAGCATGGGAGAGATCAACTAATAACTAATTACTCTACTCACATGAGTTCCAACCTCGCGAATCCCCGTCCGACCGAGCTTGACTTAGCAGTGAGTGGCAGTGCCCTAATAGCACACGCCACCCGTGCTTAACACAAATACTGAGGTAACAACTATTTCAAAAAGATAAAATGCCAGTACAACAAAACAACAAAAAATTAATTTAACCCCCTCCATTTGGGCCACTGGTGGCTAACCTAAATCTTTATTTCTGTTGTGTGATTACGTTTTTAGACCAGCAGTTTAAACCATTCCTAAACAAGTTTAGCACCCAGGATGAAGGAGAGCAAGTTTTGGATTCACTTCATGAGTTCCGTACTCCTCGCAACGCCATCTTGATAATTGTCTCTGAGTTTATCAGCACAAGTAAAAAACGTCTTCGTGAAATCAGTCAAACAAATTCTTCACAAAATGTCAACCTTTCTCTCGACTCGGAAAGTATTCAGGTATGTTACTACTCCATATACTTAAATACTTACAGCAATATGAAAAGATACGAACTTGTTCTAGGATATCAAGTTAGGAGTGTCTCATTTACTGTTTTTTCTAAACTTTTTTTCCCAGGTTCTTTGCAACATTGCTGATACATTGTTGAAACTCACCTTAACGGATACAGTATCCTTAGAATCAACAGGAGTAAAAAAGTAAGTATACATATGTATATATACATATATGTAAGTATATATGTATGTACCAAGACTTTATACTTATTATTTTAGACATAATTTGACGCTACTCTGGCTTTAAAACGTTTTTTGAACGTAACTTTAAAAGTTTTGTCCATGACCCAACGTTTCGACACTCCAATCTAGTGTCTAAAGAACAAATAGGCAAAAAGGATTACAAATTTCTTCCTTTTGGAACATTGCTTCAAAACAGACCACGAAATTGAATGGAACAATGCTTCTATTATTTCCTGCAACCCATGTTATTTCCAAAGGATTTGTTTGGAGCGTAGCATATCAACAATGCTGATATGCAAATTGATTTCCAGAAGCTTACAAACACCTAATCAATAAACATAAGAATGATAACACCGGTACTATAAATACAAGTCCTCTTGTCGACCATTCTCACCCCTGATGAAAACACTAAAACCTTCTGTCGAATCGTTGGGTCTTTCTTTTTGACTAGTTCTGTAGTCAAAAACATTTTTCAGTCAAGAAATCTATTTTACCTTTTGGGGGAGTATCCGCCTTGGATTAATCTCTATTATTTAACTGTGTTTGTCTTGAGGAGATCAGGGGCGTAGGAAACAGGTTTAAGTTGGGAACTATACATCTATAATATTCTTATGATATATATCTCATATGAGGGAGATATCCACATTGCGTTGGTGACCATACATAATATTTACTTAATATTGATTAACGGGAAGATACCCACTTTATGTGGTAACCCCATATAACATTCTCTGGGCGTATTCAACTTGGTTTAATCCCTATTATTTAACTGTGTTAGTCTCAGGGAGATATTCACATTGCATTGGTAACCCTATATAATCTTTACTTAATATTTATTATCGGAGAGGTACCCACTTTATTTAGTGACCCATATAACTTTCTTCTTACTATTTGATTTCGTGGAGATATCCACTTTATGTGGTGACCCCATATAATTTCTGCTACTTTATTTGCGAGCAGTTAGCCACATTTAGTGGACCGGTGAACCTACATAATATTTTTTATATAATATTTAATTTCGGAGAGATACCCACAGTGTGGTGTTCCCATATATATTTATCTTCGGGGAGATTTCTAGATTGATTGGTGTCCTCATATAATTTTATACTGTTTTAACTTTGGGGAGATACTGTACATGATCGTCCATGTGGTGCTGAACGTATCTATATGTGTGGTGCTGTAACGTATCTATATGTGTGGTGCTGTAACGTATCCATGTGGTGCTGTTTTGTGGTGCTGAACATATCTATGTGGTGCTGAACGTATATATGTGGTGCTGAGCGTACATGTATATATGTGGTGCTGAACCAATCTATGTTGGTGCTCAACCCATCCGTGTGTTGTAACGTATATGTGTGGTGTAACGTATTTATGTAGTGTTGTAACGTATATATGTGTGGTGTTGTAACGTATATACGTGTGGTGTTGTTGTAACGTATCCATGTGTTGTTGTAACGTATCCATGTGGGGTTTTGTGACGTATCCATTTGGTGTTGTAACGTACATGTATATGTGTAGTGTTGTAACGTATATGTGTGGTGTTGTAACGTATATACTGTATGTGTAGTGTTGTAACGTATATGTGTGGTGTTGTAACGTATATATGTGGTACTGAAGGTATCTAATATGTGGTGCTGTAAGGAATACATGTGGTGCTGAATGTGTATTTTTGGTCCCAGTGGAACCGAGTTTTTCATCGCATTGGCACATTTTCTAAAGAAACCTTTGAGAAACCTAGCGGTTCTGATAAGCTTTTCGAAAAAAACACGATTTTCATGTTTTAAGTTTTGCGATGCCGAATTACGCTACTTTTCTTTCCTATCAGGTTCATGATTGAAACATTACCTAACATAGACTGGTCTGAAGAAGAAATTATACCAGGAATCAATCTAATACTAAAGAGAATTAATACGATATTTACAAAAATTATTGATAAACCTGATCTGATGGTAAGTTTATATGCCATGTATTTTTAAGGCTAATACTCTTATTCGATTATTTATCACAAGTCTTCATGGGGCGAGCCTAAGCTTTTAGTGTAGTGACATGGGGATGTCCCCCCAAAATTATTTTTTGCGCATTTTCTTCTTACTCTAGTTTTGGAGCAGAATTCACACCTCCTTTACTCCAAATCTGGAGTAATTATCTACTGTTATAACCTATAGGAGTCGTTTTTCTCTAGAGTTACACACTTACTCCAAAAAGGAGTAGAAAATAACTGAACAAATGAGTCATTATGTACCTTTTTACTCCTGCTTTGGAGTCGAATTAACTCCTTGGAATTGCTGAGTGATCCCCCGATTACTGACTAGTAATGGCATCATGGACTACATTTAGAGTTTCGAGCTATGATTGGAGTCAGTTCTAGCGTTAGGGTTACGGTTATAGCTACTTTGATGCACAGTCTTTACTACTAGGCATCAATGTTTTCTTATATTGTGTTGTTTCGTTTCTTTAATCCTAAATATTCTTATGAAAACATCTTAGTTTTTCTTGTATACTTTTCCATAATATTATGTAAATTTCATTCTATTCTAGAACTTTTTTTGGCCTTATCCTCTCTTATTACATCGAAGCGAAAATTGGAATGTGACTGAAGTATTGCTAAATGGTACTAGTAGAAACATACTATATATAGTAATTTGCCTATAACATTAATCTAGTTAGATTATTATTGCCCAGCAAATATAGCTTTAAAAAGATTCATAACAACACAATTTTGAAAAAAACAAGATACTAACGTTTCGTTTCTAAATTCGTAACATCATCGGAGTGACAAATTACAATGAATGAAGGATTGGAGACATAAATAGCTAAACTATTTTTCAAAATTATGTTGTATTATGGCTCTTTTTAAATATATTTGCTGTGCAATAATATACCTAACTAGAATACGATTCTCGCCTGGTTCCCCAATCGCACCGATTTTGATTACCTTACTTATATTAATATTCGCGCGGTATTAGAATTCGCGCAGAGCCAAGCTGCGCAGAGCCAAGCTGCGCAGAGCCAACTGAGTGAAAAATAATCCGCGCGAAAAGGCAAAGAGAACTGAAGAGAAAATTTTGATGATTCGGCAAAAAGGGGAGATGAACAGGAAAAGAACGCAAAATAGTTATGCATTATACACCGTTATCGTTAAAAACCAAATGTGCTGTCCTCTTCATCTACTCTTCATGTTGTTTCTATCGGGATGTTTTCGTGTTTCCTGCAATCGTAAAGGTGTAATACGAATCTCTCAGACCTCCTTGGGGAAAAGAAGATCTCCTAAACTTTGAATCACACACAAATCACACACAATTGCAGTCAGAATTCCAATTCATGCCTATATTTTCTCTGTATTCGTATAGTTAGGAGATCTGCATAACTTAGCGAAAATTAACCACGTTGAAGCGGAATTAGGTTCTTCCTTGGTGTCCTTTTGTCCCAACTGACAAGTTGCATAGTTACATGTACAGATTTACTTGTTTGTTTATGCCATACACAGGTTTCCTTTGCGGACACCTCTTTATGTGGTCACGCTTTGTATATTTTCCAAAAATGGTAAACCAGGGGTAACACTTGTAACGCGAATGAATTTTACTAATATGCTCTCTTTGAAACGTGTGCGAAATTAAAACTGAGCGAATATATCGTGTTCAGGGTGCGCGAAATTAAAACGCGCGAATTTATGACTGAGCGAAAATTAGTATTATGCAAATTTAAATACAAGTAAGGTATATAGTATTAAATTTGAACACCCAACAGCTACTGAAACAATTAGATTATTTGCTCTCAATTTCTACAAGGCCATATTACTTTCACTTTCTGAAGATTTCTAATCAATTATTTATAAATGTTTAATAGATAGTGCTAAATATGTTACGATGTACTTGGTCAGCTTTACGTTTTTATAAAACCGGTTTCTGTAGTCAACAATATGTATATTGAAGACGAAATACAGTTCTGACTTGCTAAATTATTTCGGGTAAGGCGAAACAGAAAAGATGACTTGAGAAAAGATGAATGTTGTAAAGCCTGGTTTATGATCGCTACGATCGCTCAATTTTAAAACCGGCGATCGTAGCGATCATATGGAAACCACACGCTCAGCGATCCTGGCGATCGTAGCGATCGCGATCGCGATCGCCGAGAGAGAAAATGTTCTATCTCGGCGATCGCAGCGATTATATGGAAACACTGGTTCAGCGATCTCAGCGATCGGTATGTACCCTAGCGACATTCGGCTATATCTATAAAACACATTACAGTAATAAGATTAAACGGTTCCTTCATTGTATACATCACGCAAATTTAGATGAATCAGTGAAACTAAAGCATTTTATGTAAATATTTTATGTAAATATACCTGTAAAAGAATTATCTGTCATGAAGACGTAGCTGTGCCCGAAGCTGTGGGACGAGAGTGTGAAAAGCTCCAAGCTCTTCTCTCATTCGAAATATCTGTCGAACCCAAAAACGATGTTTCCTTGGCGCAAGTTCTTCCAAACAAACTGGGACGAGATTTAAGACAGTACTTTTAAAATGCAATCCGAACGATTTCTTTTTACGGGAGGCCGATTATACGTTCGACACATGATAAATTCGATGTTTGAAACCGACGTCGAATTTTGTCGAACCTAATGTGTATTATAGGTACATGTGCATGTAGGTTCGACACATGATAAATTCGACGTTTGAAATAGGCCTTACTGAGTGATAAGAGCAACTAGAATAAAAAGCTGTGCTTGCGATAGTAAAAGAAAGTTGTCTTTGTTTACTTCGTCCATGACGATCGCCACGTTCGCCACGATCACTGGTTTTAAAATTGAGCGATCGCAGCGATCGTAGCGATTATATGGAAACGTGACGATCGCTACGATCGCCGGTTTTAAATTTGAGCGATCGCAGCGATCGTAACAAGAGTAAAAATGTGGACTGGTCCCCTAACTGAACAATTCCGACGGCAAGAGATTAATTTTTGTTATGATTTTTAGGTTTATACCTCACGTTCTCCCGACAAACGGCCGTAGTCTCACTTCCTTATACGAAGGTATACAGTTAATTTTGTATGGTGTTACTGTTTTTATTTGATAAAAAATACCTAAAATACCACGTGTCAATATTATAAAACAATTATACTATTCGCTATCGTCATATATGAGCTCATAGCCGACTCATTCATGGCTATGCGCTTATATCATATCTTTAATATCATATCTTTAGTAAATGTTCCCAAAATGGGCTTTTCAACAAATATTTACAACTCAATCAATTAAAAATTAAACTACAAATAAAACCTAGACACACCAGGAATAAAACTAAAATTTAACTGAAGCAAACATTTAAAAGATGCAGTTTGAAATCTTTTTAATATTTTTGAAAGTTAACTTCAGATTTAGGTTACTATCTAACAGGTTCCATGTCTTGATTCCTCTATAATTGAAAGTTCTCTGCCCTGTTGCAAAACCTGTATTTAGGAATATTTAAATCCTCACTGTGACGGGTATTACGTCGATGTATACTGGATAGTTTGCTGAAATTGCCAGATATAGGTAGGATGGAGCAAGGCCATTAATACATTTAAAGGACATTGGCAACAAAAATCAAGTTTGTCTAATATGAAAACTCATAAAATGATAGAGTAACACCTTTTACAACTTTTCGGTATTTTACTTCGTTTTTGAAATATTTCAGTTTGTTCGATATGTAAATCAGATGGTCTCTGACGTCAGGTGCAGGGTAGATCATTTTCACTCATTAAAATATTAGTTGAATCTTCAAGTTTGTTCCACAAATTTACTTGAAAATGTGCGTATAATAACTCCTCATGATAATGAATGTTATAAACGTAGCAATCACAGAGATATAAATATACTAACATATATTTTCACTCTCCTAGGCTGTCATCGCCACTTGCATGCGGCTGATATTGCGAGAAAGTGTGAATGAGTCAGAAGCTGATAATCCATTTATTTATTTTCCTCCACCTTCTCTGTCCTTCTGTCAGCTCGTAGTTAAGCTGGCTGCTAGACTCATGTTTTCCTTAAAAGACAGATACTGTTTGAAAGATTTATGTGGTGGAACTGTTGAGTTTGGTAGTGCTGATAGAACTCTCAGAGTTCTTGTGCATATTTTGATACCGCTATGTATGCGGCTTGGAACAGGAAGCAAAGGTAAAGCAAATGTTAAAGTTATATCCGATGAAAAAAGATGCCTAATAAGGACCAGTCATTATTTATGGCCGGGGTAGCCTAAATAAGACCTAAATAAAATGGTTGGGTAAAAAAAATACGACTTCTCTGAAGGATTGGGTTGCGAAATTTTCATGACTATTTACATAAAAAATTAAGAGTTCATCATTTGAAATTGGAATCTCGTCATCAATTCTCCTTATAGTCATCATTGCACATTAGCCTTTGTTATTGTATTCCTCTCCTTGTTTTCCTTGGATTCCTGCTCTGTATAGGGAGATAATAATTTGATAGATACAGTAGGATCTGTCTGTATATCTATTTGGGTTTGTTATTAAAACTTGTATCGACGATATGCCGGGAATTGGGCTTTATCTAACTTTTTTCTTCTTGGGTTGGGCAAAAGATTTTCTTTACCCATAAATGGTTCGGATGGTTAAATTTCTGATCTTAATTTGGTTGGGTAAATTTTTTTTGGCAGAACCAAATCTATTTCTCTGCGGCCCCCATCCTGACCATAAATAATGACGGGTCCCCTATTTTTTATCAAGTGATCTTAAAGTCATTACCATAATTACTATAATCACAATTATAATTCGTAAAACGTCTATTTTGTACGCTGCCATTAAAATGGCAAAACTTAGCATGGTGGATTAAAAGACATTTTATGATGTCATGACTGCAATAGCAACACAATTTTGAGGCTGTGACATCAAAGCAGTCTCGACTCATTCCTCCAAAACTCGACCATTTTAATGGCGCATGCTAAAATGCAAACTTTACACATAAGATACGACCATTAGCGTAGCCAATCAGATTGCATCATTTGCATTAGATTACTAGTATATTTTTACTAAAACAGTCTAGTATATTGATACAATCAAATAGTAAAACAAATTTGAACCTAATAATAAAGCTATAAATAATTTAGGAAATCTGGAAGACCCAGAAAGTTTGAATATTTATATGAATTATTGATGGTTTGAATTTGTTTTATAACATATTGCGTGGTATATTGTTTTTTCTTACTTACTTGTGAAACAATGAAATTCTGAAATAACTCTCAGAGTTAGTATTTACTAAAAATCTATTCAGATTCGCAAATGAATGGATAATTATCTATTTTCAAGCAAAAGAACTAAGCACTACACTACACTACACTACACACCTCTTTCATAATGGTACCCAAATTAAATATTATTTTATATTCATTTAAATTAGCCTTTCTGACCTCGTTCGTGTGTCTGTAATTCCAAATAATCTTTGCTTTGTAACGAGGCCAGAAAGGCTAATTTGCATGCATATAAAAGAATATTTAGACATGTGGCTACAGAGAGGAATGATTGGTCAAAATTACCATCGGATCTGATCAAAATCCTTATCGGATAATGTTCGCAAAATAGACACGCTAACCCCTAACCCTAATCCAACCCTTAATCCTAATCCTAACCCCCCGCCTAAAGTGTCATGCTAACCCTAACATGCCCTTAAAGTGTGTTTCTAACCCTAACACCCAGGTGAGATTATCCGATCGGATCGGGTAGCAATCTTGACCAATCATTGTCCGGACTGGATTCCTCTCTTTAGCTGCATATAATATTTAGACTGGCTGCCATTATGAAAGAGGTCTATAAAAGCTTCAAACAGCTGGCGAGGGGTTGTTGCGTATACGTGTTTCTGCTTTATAAAATATTGCTTTGTATTGTTTTTTTACTTTCTTATTCTATTCCTTCTTCAGACCAACCAAAAGCATCAAAGGCGGACGTGGCATACGCTGTATCGTGTCTTCTTAACATCATCGTTACACCTTTAGTCGACATGAGTTCTCCTGCTCGACGTCTTTCTAGTGCTATCTCCAGCAATGACGTAGTCAACTTGGCGTCGCCTGATTTTGTTCAGCGTGTTCTACCACGGAAAAAGGACACCACTCGATTCTCACCCTCAATTTATAAAGCTGCTTATTTGGGTAAGATGCTCATTGTATTGCTTTATCGTTGTTTCGTTAAAGGGGAACTGTACCCAAAAACAAATTGGTACTTTTAAATTAAAGGCATTTAAGTAGAATGTTTATAACTGTTAATGGTTTTACGGTATCTGCTCTTGTACTCGAGAAATAACGTTTTCATTCTCGTATTTTATGCTTCTGGACGCTGCCATTTTCGAGTTTGCTCGACGGCTCAGACTCGAGGTCCAGCGGGGGTTTCTTTTCAATTTTGACGTCACTTGAGTGCAAGGAACAAAAGACAAGCACAAGGAGACAAGCACTCAATGACGTCAAAATTGAAAAGAAAACACCCACTGAACATCAATCTTGAGCCGTCGAGCAAATGCTAAAATGGCGGCGTCCATAAGCACATGCAATACGAGAATGAAAACGTTATTTCTCGAGTACAAAAGCAGATTATGATTGGGGTTATGACCTTTTACAACAAGAGTGTTTCGTCACATATTCGACCTGGTACTGATTCCGTTGTGTTTACTATGAATTATTAATGATTTAGGATAATAAATATGCCAAATTGCATACACCGGCGGTCAGGTCCATAACCGAAAAAAGCAGTCGCACAAAGCAGCTTCTTACTAAGTTTTGCTATTCGGGGGTAATTCTCGCCAATCATGATTAGAGTTTCAGAAGTTTACTACAATTTAAATACCTAAACAGCAGTAAAACTGTAGTTAAGAGACAACTGGGCCAGTTTAGCTGAACAATTTGAACCCGGAAACTTCTGACAACTCCTATATTTTTCTAGTGTTGGAATATATACATTTTAAGACCAACCCGGGACCAGTTGCGAAAAATGCAACTTCAAGGCCTTCCGGTTGGAATTGAACCTGCGATGCTAGTGCAGTGTTCTGACCACTGGGCTACGGAAGCCGTTGCCGAGAGCCTAGTCACGAGTTCTGTATATATGGTGGTGGTAATGCCGGGATAAGATTCTGGATATATTATAGGTAATATTTGGCATTTCACTCGATCAAACTACATGTTGAAAGGATTTATGGTGAAGGAAAATTTCGAGTGTTGGAATACATACATTTTAAGACCAAACCGGGACCAGTTGCGAAAAATGCAACTTCAAGGCCTTCCGGCTGGAATTGAACCCCGCGACCCTGCGATGCTAGTGCAGTGCTCTGACCACTGAGCTACGGAAGCCGTTGCCGAGAGCCTAGTCACGAGTTCTGTAAATATTGGCCGAGATAGCGTTCAAAATCTACATACGACGGCTTTTAAGGATTTGTTATCGACAGACACGGTCTGGGCACTAGGGACCATGTATGGGGAAAAGAAACTCTAGCGGTGGGGTAGGGGGTGGTGGTAGAAAAGGCGGGCGAGGGGATTGTTGCGAATTCGTATTTCTAGTATGTAGAATAATTGCACGACCACAACATTTAGTCTGATGCTCGATTTGTTCGCCTAAATATTTTATGTAGTCAAATTCGATTATAACATTATTCAACTCTTCTCATGAGTACTATTTTTATGAAGGGCTAAAGATCCTCATTATTTGCTTTCCTGATTCCCTGTCAACTGAGTGGCGAACAATAGCTGCTGTCCTCAAAGAAGTCGTATTAGTTGGCACTGGTGAGTAAATGTCTGTTCATAATCTCCGTTGTTAAATATCTTTTACCGTTTTACATATATCATATGCCTTATTGCTATCATAAATATGGTAAACACATCTTGGTGCCTCTCATATCATGCGAAAACCGAATCCAATAATTGTTTTATTGCACAAAAAGTGCTAAAGCAATGCGCCGTCGAAATATATTTTCAACACTTCACCGAGCGGCTCCTTTTCTTCGGGTATTTCACTTATTTTCTTCGCTTTCAAATAGTCGTAGAAGATTCCCAGAGCTGTCTTCGTAGCTCGTTTTGTATTCACAAAATTGTCATCTAATAATTTCTTCAAATCGTTTTCTGTTACGTTCGCGAATCTTTGCGAAGAACCCGCCATTTTCCAATTTTTTTTCGCCGTAAACAAGCTGGCAACAGCAAACTAGCAACACGAATACACGATATTGGAATAATGATGTCATAGCTAAACTTTTTGAACCATAATATTGGAACATTGACATCACATGAAGCTCAGTGTTACGAATTAGCTGTGTGCCAACAGCCAATCAAAATCGAGATAGAGTAGAAAATGCATAATAATAAATGTGACTTGCAGCTTGGTTATTTTAATATGGTAAATTGTTTGCTAACTCAGAAAATGTTTCTGAGCCCCATCTGAGTTTTGTTAGCTCAATGGTTAGAGCGTCTAACTGGAGATCATGAAGGTTGCGGGTTTGATTCCCGTCTGGGGCTCAGAAACATCTCTGAGTTTGCGTTAAAAAGCTTGAGTAGCAAGCAATTGCGGTGGCTTTAGCAACGCTTTATATTCCGTGTGTTGCAAGCATCTACTTCATGTAGGCAGATTTTTAACGAACGCCACAGGCTCCGCACTTTAGCACTGTGTCTGGTTTACCATATAATCTAACGTTTCGTCGCTATTCATCCAGAGTGAGAGATTTATACAATTATTGACGATGCATGGGTGTCAAGCTCAAATTCTCAGAAAATGTTGCTCAGCCCTGCAGGTAGGGATCGAACCTGTAACCATTGGTCAATACCCGTGTTTGGACAAAGCCTTCCAAACACGGAAATTTCCCGCCAAAAATTTCCTTAAGTTTTGCTGCTCGTTCTCATGTATTATTTTATAAAAGAAATACCTAATGGTATTTTTTCATCATACTTATGACATCACACTGCATAATAACTTATTGAAAACGCTTATATATCCTTGAGATTATGTAATGAAATGAAATCACTTGAAATGAAGGTGCATGTGCGTGGATGTATCCATAGGCAATCGAGATATGGTCTGGAAACTCAGCTAAAGTCTTTGTTCTATCTTTTTGTTCGTCTTTATGCAATTTTGTGCACGGTGCACGGTCACTGAACCTATTGTCCCCTCGCCCGGCGCGAAGCGCCGACCGAAGTCCGAAGGCCTGAGGGCGAGGGTGCTAATATCGACCGGCGTTTAGTCCCTTATCACGCGAGATGCTAGCGGTTCCTGATCTCAGATCGAGTTTATTTGTTTATATATATATATATATGATCAACCGCCGTCCGCGCGACATCGGAAAAGTTGGTCCTGGTAACTAGATTTGAATTAATATTTAAATTGAACCGTCACATGATTCAAAGGAGACATTTTTGAGGAAATATAAATCCGAGTCCGAGTATGTATTTTGACTCGCTAATTCCAAATCTGTTTTCAGAATTGAAAACGGTTATATATTGATCGAGATATTCAAAATAATATAAGCCGACTAATTTCGAAGTATACATAAACCATTTTTACGAAGGGTATTCACGTTCTCGTAATATAGTAGACACATATGTTATGTATTTTGACTCGCTGATTCCAAATCTGTTTTCAGAATTGAAAACGGTTATATATTGATCAAGATATTCAAAATAATTTTCGACGAAGTGACCGGCTTATCATAGCCAACAAAGCCGACTAATTTCTAAGTACATAAACCATTTTTACCAAGGGTATTCACGTTCTCGTAATATAGTAGACACATATGTGATGTATTTTGACTCGCTAATTCCAAATCTGTTTTCAGAATTGAAAACGGTTAAATATTGATCGAGATAACGTTCAAAATAATATACGATGAAGTGACCAGCTTATAGTCCACTAATTTCTAAGTACATAAACCGTTTTTACGAAGGGTACTCACGTTCTCGCAATATAGTAAACGCGTATGTTATGTATGTTGACTCGCTAATTCCAAATCTGTTTTCAGAGTTTAAATCGGTTAAATATTGGCCGAGATAACGTTCAAACATTTCTTCGACGAAACGGGCTTTTGGAAATTGTGAATTTTTGCAAAACAGAAATACACGGCCACGGCGTGCGAGGTCTGGGCACCATGGATGGAGAAATTCCTGTAGGAGGGGGGGGGGGGGGGGGGGGGGGGGGTAGAAAATAGCGGGCGAGGGATTATTGCGGATTCGTATTTCTAGTATTTTAGTGTAATGAAGCAATCATCCAATAGAATCGTTTGGGTTTAATCGCTCAACCGTGTTGTTTAAATATTAATAAACATAAAACAAAGGATGTGCACGGTGTATTAGGTACGATTCAACATCAAAACGTAGCTCATTATAGTCGCTTTGAAGTTTGCCGAGTTTCCAGACCATATCTCGATTGACTATGATGTATCCAATGACATCAAATATGCAAATCATCAAACAATTCCATGTGATAATGTAAAGTAAGTATGCAGAATTTTTCAATAAATCATTATGCATTGTGAGGTCATAAGTATGATCATTTACATATTAAACAAATCTTAATATCTCAAGAGTGAAGTGAGATATGAAAAAGTTGTAATATAATGTTTGCGGGTATTTATTTTGTTCTCACAGAGCCATTAACAACTATTATTATATGGCTGAGCAAAATGACACACGCTGATTGGTTAATTTGCGGTCCGGAAAAAGCCGTAATGACCTGAGCGGGAAATTGTCGGGCATTACGCAAGGTGGTAATGCCCTAGAAATTCAAACCGTTGACAAACTTGAAAGTATGGAGGAAAACAACAACGAAATCCAACATGAATCAAATAGTCAGCAAGAAATCGAGAATTTTATTAAAGAACAACAGAGTGCGAACACTCTAAAGAAAACCGCTAGCGACATGAAATCTTTTTATCGTTATCTTGAAAAAATAAACAAGGAAAACGTAAAGATTGAATGTCTTGCTCCCGAAGAATTAAATCACTTGCTGTGCAAATTCTTTATAGATGCACGTAAACTTGACGGCGATGAATACGAGCCAAATACTCTCTGGAATCCAGAGAATAAATTTTTATATTTTTGTGTGTGTAAAGCAAAACCATGTAATGAAAATAGAGAAGCCAACCAAATGCTCGGTGAGCGGAAGGCAAGCGAAACTCGGATAAATAGTTCTACAAATACAAAGGCTTTGAAAAAATTCTTGTCTAGGCCATATAATAAACTGCTTATTGACCTCGCTTGTTCGGTCTGTACAGTGAAATATCGGACCTCTGTTTTTATGCACGGACCTCGGCTCGCTTCGCTCGCTCGGTCCGTACTATAAAAACATCGGTCCGATATTTCACTGTACAGACCTCGCGCTCGGTCAATAAGCAGTTATTATTATATGGCACAAACTACTTCCGGTGAAATTGCGTGCTCTGATTGGCTGAGACACGTCACGTGCCGGTCCGTTATTTCCCGTAATGACCGGTCCGGATTACGGATTTTGTCAACCATTTTGTTTACAAAGCAGCCGACGATAGGAAACTTTGAAATATGTACGAACCTCGCCCTACGGGCTCGGTCCGTACTGTCAAGACCTCGGTCTTATATTTTCCCGTAATGACCGCGCTCTCGGTTAATAAGAAGTTAATATATCTCATTATATCCATTTTTGCTAATCTTACCTCCGTTGACGGCAAACCAGGTCTGATTAGAACTAATCATACCCGGTTTGACGCCAACGGAGGTACGATTAGGAAAGAACAAAATAAATACCCGCAAACATTATATTACAAAGGAATAGCATAAAAAGAGGTGCATTAACCATTAAACGTCCCGCTCGATTCGGGTCATTTAGGCTGCGTTTACACTAGAGCAAAAGTAACCTGATTCGTTTAGACTATACAGGGTGTATAAAAAAAACGCGACCTTTAGAAATTAACCTATTGTTGTTAAGCACACGATTTTATGCTCCTGGGAATTTAAATAGCTTCTAATCGTATGAAGGAGCATAACTACATAACAAATTGTCAAAGTACTAATTAGTGATATCATCAGTTGGTTCAACTAAATGGTTCAACTGACCACAGAGCAACGAGTTTTTACATTGAGTAAGTACATTGAGTCTCGGTATAATGTAAAACAGTAAAAACTCGTTGCTCTGTGGTCAGTTGAACCATTTTTATTCGAACTGATGATATATAACTAATTGGTACTTTGACAATTTGTTATGCAATCTTGTTGTGCTTAACAACGATAGGTTAATTTCTAAAGGTCTCGTTTTTTTATACACCCTGTAGAGCAAAAGTAACCAGATTTACATTGTTTTGCATCCTCATGGGAGTGAAAAACAATACGAATCCGATTACTTTTGCTCTAGTGTAAACGCAGCCTTAGTAAAATTCTACTAAATGATCCTCATCGAGCGGGACGTTTAATAGCTAATGCACCTCTTTTTATGCTATTACTTATAATAAATGGTTAGTCTTTATAGTTTCAAGAGTTCTTTCAAACAAAAGCGTTATTTTACAACTGATTAAGCTTCTTGCCTTAAAGTGGCACTACGATGAAAATTCACCCCCGTCTTTTAGATTTTCTTTAGCATTAACTAAATACCTAATGGTTTCCGTGTTTGGATGCCGGCCTGATCCAAACACGGGTATTGACCAATCAGAGCTTGCGTAGCATACATGTTATTTTATAAAGAATAGTATTTCAGGGTCGAAAGTGATCATCGATGTAAAAAAAACCTAAAAAATGGTATTTTGAAGTAAGTATTTTGAGCTCTGAAATCACTATTATTTAGGCCACCATTACTAAAAACGTGTTCCAAGTGAGCCCGCAATTTGAAAAGATAATATTGTTTGTGACGTCAGATTCTCAACGCTACGCCTGAATTTCAGTCGAGGTTACTTGTTTTTTTGTTTTCTTCGAGAAGTAGATGAAATGTTCAGTCTTTCAGACGAAGAATTTGAAAAAACCACCTTGATTTACTTGAAGAATTAGCCACGCGGAGTCTTCGCGTTGAGAATCTGACGTCACTTCGTTACGCTGGTCAACAACATGAACGATTAATGGTGAACATAACAACTCCAGATTCGGAGTCAGAAAAATAATACTTGCCATCGTCGAATCGCAAAACGGTTTCGACCGAGTAATATTTAGAAGCTATGCTTTATAAATACGTAAAAATATCGATAGGTAAAAATTGAAACGAAAAATTCAACTCTGTTTTTATGACCCACTTTGGTACTTCGTGATGCACTGAATATTATGGTGCTATCGGTTTTTCAATCATGGTACGGGAAAGTGCTTTTATCGCCGTTCAAACATCGCTATTTTGATAGAAAACATTTCCGGAGTCTGGGACCGTCGATAATATCGATATGTTTTTTGTGGTGATTGAATGCTTAGCTGTTGAAATATTACTGATGTTTGAGTTAGTCAACTTCCTCCTCTGAAAGCGAGATCAGTAATGATTTTTTCATCTCTAAAACCTATGCTGACTCTAGCGTGTGACGTCAAAGAGGTGATTTGACCGCGCGATAAGTTGGGACAAAATTTGTGTAATTTTTCCACTTTTCCATAAAAAATAAAGCGCTTTCCTTTGTCGTAATTGAAAACCGATACCACCATAACATTTAGAGCATCAAGAAGTGACAAAATGGGTCATAAAAACAGAGTTGAATTTTTCGTTTCATAGTCAATTTAAGTATTTAGCTTGCAGTATTTCATCAATTATCTTCCTCCCAAGAAGACGTTTCCTCTTGGTTTATCCATATCCATGGTCATAACTGATTACCTTGTAATTTATATTTTCGCCTGTCTTTAGGGAATGATGCATTGTGGGCATTTTTAGATTTTACTGTTTTACATCGAACGCCTCTTTTCCTTTTGTTGTTGCCAATCATTCGTACAAAGGTATGTATATATTATACCTGTTAACGTTTTGAATATTAACATGGTGATATAGTATATTGGATATAAATTACAGTAAACACCCGCCTGGGATAGGTTCTTATATATTTGATATCTAACAAAAAATCAGGGTGTTAGGTTCTTATAAATTAGTTTGTAATTATTTTACCATGCAAAAAACTGGAGAAAGACAACTCAATAAACCATAATGCCACAATTCAGTAACTGATAAACACTTATGTCAATGAGATGATATGGATGAAATTAACTAGGCAGTACTTTCAGTTTTCTTTGTAGATGATAAGAGTATAAGACTATATAGTATATAACAATATTAAGGTACATCTTCCTTAACACTGAACACTATTACTGCTACAGCTCATAGCAGTACACTGTTACATGACTGACATGCTGTTGGTTTTCCCACTTCCACAGTGTAGATTATATCTAAAAAATGTTAGGACTTTGCTACAGTGGAATTATAGATTGATTTTGTGACATAAGAACCTATTTCAACTATCAGGCTCAAACAGGTTCTTATTGAGGGGCACAAAATCCCTAATTTCAGCCTGAGGTTCTTATAGGTGGAAGGTTCTTCATAGCAGGTGTTTACTGTACCCTCCCTCGCTTCTTGATAGTTGCAGTAGAATGTAATGACCGAAATGCTGACTGTGATTATTTTCCCTACTATTGGAATATTAGTATAATTTCTGAGATTAAACGTTTATTCGTCCCAGTCCCCTCTCGGTATCCCCTCTCAGTATTATACTAAAACAATTAGTAACCTCAGTCTCGGTGAATATCGTTATATTTACCGATAATCACCTCTACTTCATTCGGTCAGACTATTTCCATTTTTGTGTCTAATGAAAATTAGACACTAAGTCATCCAAATCTTGTGACTGTGGCAGTCACGTGACAACCGAATAAGTTACAGAAGATAACGAAGTTCGCCTCCTGCAACCACGCGGTTGATCGTTCACTGACTGAAAATATGGTACGCGCTTCCTTCGCTATCTTTGGTCAAGGTTTGTCCTACAATATACGTATTCAACTTATATCGAAACCCTTGTGTTTGCACTGACAACCATTTTGGTCAGGCGCTATTTACAGTACGTGTAGATTTCACGTACAATGCAATTATAAACGGAGCCAGTGTGTTTGCACTGACCAATACTTCGGTCAGGCGTTTATGTACGTGTAGATTGCACGTACAAATAGAAAAACTATTGAACCAAGCCATTGTGCTGGTATTATTGACTGAACCCTGATTTTATTGACTGAACCATATATTTTTTTACAATTCCTGCCTTCATTAGCCTTTGATACATACAGGTTTTATTATATTGTGTTGTTGTTGTTGTTGTTGTTGTTGTTGTTGTTGTTGTTGTTGTTGTTGTTGTATTGTGCTGGTAAACAAACCTTGCAGCAAACCATGGTTTCACTGCTAACAAACAAACACTGAAACAAACAGTTTTCTGCTGTGACTAGTGCTGTCTGTCACTAAAATTAAAATCACATGACAACTTTGTTAAAGCAAAGGAAGCTCATTTGAAAAGTAAATTTTGGAATGAAATGGTAATATTATTTTATGTCAGTGTATTTTATTTGCGGATTATGTGCTTTGTTAGTTTATGCTACATTGTTGTTAATAAGACTTTCAAATGATGTTGAAGAAAATCCAGGGCCTATACAATAAATGAAATAATTGATGCTACGATTCCCGCCTGATTCCTCCATTGCGACGAAATCAAGTGTGTCGACATTTGGGACACATCTCACGAATGAACACAGTATTAATTAATGGAAATAATCTTTATGGTTGTATAAGGAAATCTCTCAACAATACAATACAGCGAATCGTTTTCTGGTGATATATTCATAAGAGCTAGCGATGGTCCATTTCTATCACTTGAACGTTCTTTTAACCAGATTTTTTCAAATTCTAAGGGTGCCGAAAATTTCCCCAAAATTCTAAGGTCTGGTTTATATGTCCAACTTCACCTGTGCCGAATAGAATTATTTAATTGGGCACATGTAAAGTTGGACGTTTAAATCAATTAAGTACGGCAAGCCGAATTAAATTCGACAAGACAATTAAGTTCCACATAACGAGTCGAACTATGCGATTTTGGTTTTTAGTTCGGCGATTAAGTTCGAAGTCTAAATCAAATTCGTTTGATATAGCACCTTTTAGAAATTGTAATCGGTACATGTGAAGTTCGACATACGAATTGTGATGCCCTGGCCGAAACTGTGTAGCAATCGTAGATGTCGAAATCACTATGCACTCCCGAGAAAATTTTGGAATTCTACTCTATTGAAGTAAATATAAAGATTTTTCCATTGCTGTTTCCTCAATAATAAGAATTGTATATATTTTGTACTTGCTGACTTTTTGTTATTTTTTAATTAGCAATATCGAATGAACGTAAGCTAATTAGTTTCCATATGATCGCTAGGATCGCTCACAAATGAACACAGCTATCGCAGTGATTAGATGGAAACCACACTTACGACAATCACGACCGCAAGATCGCCAAGATACACAGCAATAATCGCCGACATACTGCAGCGATCGTGGTTTCCATATAATCGCTACGACCGCCAAGATAATTTTTGGGCTATCGTAGAGATCGTAGCAATCATACGTAAACCAACCTTTACTTAGTCTAAATTTCATTAGACACATGTACGCATTGCGTACCTATTTTTTATAGAGTGGTATTATTTTGGAAAATTATAATTCCTCCTTTCGTTCGTTTGTCCGTTCGTCCGTCCGTACCTTACCCTCCTTCCATCTCTTCCTTTCCTTGCTTGTTTTCTTCCTCGCTTCCTTCTTTCCCTCCCTTCCTCTCCCTTCCTTGCTTCCTTCCTCCATTCTTTCCTCCCTCCCTGCCCTCTTTCCTCCCTCCCTGCCCCTTTCCTCCCCTCCTTGCCCCTTTCCTCCCCTCCTTCCCTGTCTTCCTTCCTTCCTACATCTAACACATATTTGACTTTCATTTTAGCTTCCGATATTAAAGTTCACAAGTGCCCGTGGAAAGATATTAAAAGAAACCCTGCTAAAACAGTTAAGTAATCCACCTCACCCGACACCTTCAAAAAGAACTTGGATGAAACGTTTCATCCAGGAACTTGTGGTGTTAACAGGAAGTGATCAAAACGACATGTTTATGTACCGAAATCCAAATGAACCTGGCGGAGCTGGTTCGAATACCGGCCTACCAGATTTGCAGTCTTTGTCAGATGCGGAAACTGACCACGACCTATTTGAAATTATACACGAGGTGCCCAAACAACCAGAACTAAAACGCAAATTATCATCTATTAGCCACGACAGCAGTGAAAAAACACAGGGGCACACGAAACATATTAAAAAGAAAGTGAGCTTTGATAAAGGCATGTCGTTCGATGCTACTGAAACGGTGTTAGAGGCTGACCATAGCGTCGCAGGAATGCAGAAAAGACAGCTTCATCGGCAAGAGGTTGCCCTTGATATAGAATCGCCCATCATTTCCGACGCTGACAACACGGAGGACTCAACCCTTGAAACTAGTGGCCAAAACAAGGGGAGAAAAAGGAGAATGGGAAAGAATAGAAAGATTATTCAAGAGGTGAGCAATTGCGAAGATGCACTGTCTATGGAAACAGCGAACAAACAGAAAATATTCGAGGAAGGCAACGAGCATACCCTAAAGGAATTGTTACCCAGTGTATATGAAACTAAGGAGGCCAACATCTTGTCAGAAACTAGTGTATCAAAAACTAACAATGACACAGTATCCAATTTGGCAGAAACAGCAGCAGTAGCTAATGTTTTAAAGAAGCTTAATGTTGAAGAAAGGCGTGATGATGAATCTGATTCTCTCGAGACATCTGAACTGACTGTCTATCCTGATGGAGACCAAGGAGTTGGTTCTCAGGTTGCCCCCGTCAGTTTACCCCCGTCAGATCAATCTTGTGATGCTACCGCTGATCAACGTAATGTGGAAGTGGTTGGTGATGTCGTTCCGTGGTCACTTACGAAATTAGATAATGCAAAAGAGACATGTTTATGATTTTTGATAAATTTAACTTTCTCGCTTTAGCTATAGTCCTATTTTGACGGCAAACCTAATGCATTAATTATGTAAATAGGTTCCAGATGTGGGCCTGTTTTACTGTTACCTCTTTTAAAATATATTTTAGTATATATGTAAATTAGTTAATTACTGATCGAATTGTAGATTATGTAATTTAAGTAATTAGTTAGTAGTTTGTAGAAGAAGAGCAACACTTTGTGGAAATGCTAAATTCCTAAATTATTATTGGCATTATAAAACTTATGAATGCTCAGGTATAGATACAGATACGATACGAAAACGTAGCCAAATGTTGTTATAAATACTAAAAATATAAAAAGTAACTGCATAAATACATATAAATCTCCTATAACTATTAAAACTATGTTCGATCCGTATATCTAAAAAGTATTTTAGCCTACGAGGATCTTAAAAAAGAACGAGCAATATTCAGACTGTTATACATATTACTGACTTTTACATACGTCTTAGGATCTCCTCGCTTCTGTCGCCCATCATCTCTTTACGGCCTTGCTGACATTCTTGGAATAACCTCCGAGCACGTCAATTATTATGTTATTTTCGGCGGACATATCTAATGAACGTAAGTCTACTTCTTCGGTTTCCCCCATGCATGGGTATCCTCGAAAGGCTAATTATAAGTAATAGCATGACATGAGGGAAATTAGTGACCCGAAAGCCGAGGGAGGATTTGTGGAAGTCTCGAGGGCGAAGCCCGTGGGACTTTCACAAATCCTCCAGAAGCTTGAGGGACATTTAATCACTAATTTCCCGATATGTTATGGTATTAGTTTGTAATAACATTTACCGACGAAATATAATTTATATTGTTTGAAATTTATCGCGAACTGTCAACCAATGCATGTTCCGCGCTCATGTATGCTAATGAGGGGAAAATTAGAAATTTTCACTGTAAGGGGCTGTTTACATGAATCCGGATTCAGTTTCATTCCGGATTGCACGTGAACTCAAACCGCGTTTACATAGGAATTCTATCCCAGGATCGAAAATCGCGCGAATTCTGAAATTTCAAGATGGCGATCAATAACATTATAGCGGATATGTTTATTTCAGCGATTTCTGCGCTTCTACACCCTAAATTGATAATTTGGCGAAGAATAAACATAAAGAAAAGCATTACTAGCAACGATAATTGATGCGATCGCAAGTAAACAAGTATTTAATTCACCTTTAATTTATAACGTCGTCGACAAAGAGTTATTTATATTGAACAATATGACGTCGGCGCAATTCCTGTATCTAGCTGCAAATTGTCGTCTATAATTGTTAAAAGCACGCATGTGTTGTTCGTTTCAGTCTTCTAGGTCGTATTTTTCATTCCGGAATGAAATCTCGCACCGCCTTTACATGACACCGGAATGAAATTTCAATGAAACTCAATCCGGAATGAAACTCAATCCGGAATGAGAACCGGAATGAACTCAATCCGGATTGAGCTGCATCTCATTCCGGATTCATGTAAACACCTAAAGGGATTTTAACAGAACCGGTATGAGTTCAATCCGAAATGAAACTCAATCCGGATTCATGTAAACAGCCCCTTAGATGGAAATTAGCGATTAAACTCCCGGAGAGAAGAAAAGAATCAGAGGCGATCATGGTATTACCATATATTGACACGAACTCAGATGCCTATGATGTGTACTGGTATCTGTCAGTCACCTGCATTGTAAAATCAAATTGGTTGAAACAACCGATTTGATAGGTTGTTGCAGATTCATACCAATCTGAATGGTTAAAATAACCAAATATCTTGATTAAATCGGACCGTATTTTGGTTGTTTCAACCAATAAAAAAGGTCAATTAGTGAGTCTGAGACAAGCTGCATGCAAGTCACATTTAATATATTCTGATGATATATAGACATATCGAGACTCATGCTGAATTAGCAGTACGTATGTCGCACGTACGAACTAGTACGCAACGTAGCCTTCGTTCTGCCATCTGAGTTCTGTGCAGGTAGCTCAATGGTTAGAGCGTCTTAGAGCTTTGATTTTATTCAAAAATATGCGACGACTGGATGTGATAAGGATGAGTTTCCGCCAGTAAACAATGCTTATGTTTCGTTTTTCGAAATAATTTTAACGAAATAACGAACATAAGTTAGTTTGTACAAAAACAATTAGATTATTCGCTCTCAATTTCTATTTATTTATTTATTAGAATTTATAATACATAGCAATTACAAAGTATTACAACTAACAATTGAATGTAATTCCCTCAGGATTGGTCACCCTTTACAAATAACATATAACATTAATAATTTAATATGAAATCAAAGAATAAGACATAATGAAATTATACGAAACAGAAAAACTATGGATTAAAAGCAACAGGAAAAAGTTTGAAATAATGCTGAGAAAGTAGCCTCTTAAAAAACGACAATGTGTTAATGGCACGTTATATAGAGTATGGGAGAGAGTTCCAGAGCCTAGTGACACGAACGAAATAAGAACACTTAAAGACATCTTTACGGGCATAAGGTACTATAAGAGTCAAGTCATCAATATTACGCAAACAACAACCCGTACTTCTCCAAGAAATGAAACCACGTGGCATGTCTACGGCTAAGCCGTGAATCATTTTAAAAAGGAAGACAAGATCTGTGATTTCCCTACGCATGTGCAGAGGAAGAAGCTGAAGTTTAAAAATTAGTTAAAAAATTTAGTTTAAATTTTTTTTGAAATTTAACAATTAGTCACTAAAGTCGAGGTGATTAAACTTAGAGGCGATAGGCAACCTAATAGAAATTTCGAGCTGATGACATAATCTAATCCTTCATTGGTTCTCGATTCAAAAGTCCCAAATCTCTGAATATGTTTTGTGACGGCATCTACTGGCCAACACGGTCACGTTCAACTTGATTGGAGCTGTAAATGAAACCAGTTACGGCTATCATTCCAACCAAAAATGGGTGAGATCACCCTACTGATCAAATGGTTGGTAATGCGTACAATTAAAATATCGGAGGACAGGTTTGTCATCATCATTGTTCTTTACGGATCGAAGATCTGTATAAGATAGACGCCGGCAGGTTACACCGATGTAGAGTTTACAACAGTGAGAAGTGATTGTTTTGTCTTCTTGAGTATAGGCTAGCTAATTGCCATGAATTGATACAGAATAAATCGAATCAGACATCCTTGAGCCAATTAGTATACTTAACTGGAAGTTCTAAAAGGCGTGTAGCGGAGATAAATGAAGAACGAATACGAGAACAAGAAAAGGTATACCAGCTGGTACCGGTACATTTTGTCTGAGAGCACTGTTTGGTAAATTATCCCTATATGCACTAAATTATCCCAATAAACAGTTACGCACTGGCCATGTACGAGCAATATTAAAAATAACGTAAACGAGCAAATAAATATACACTATTAAAAGGAAACTTCATAAATTCATAAATCATTTCATATTCTGCGAAGTACTTAAGTGTTTCTAAAGAAAGATTTTTGTCCGGTGAAAAGCATAAAGCATAATAAATGAATATATACGATACATTGACGATCATCAAGCTCAAATCTCGCACTGCAGGGGTTGAACCTGTAACCTTTTTATTTCCGGTGTGACACTCTAACCATAGAGTTGCCGAGACTAGACTCGTGAAACTGGTTCGATTGATATATCGGTACTGCCTATATGCGTCAGTCACAATATATAAGTAATGTTATATGTTGTTATATATTGCTCGATTTGCTCGATATATCAGTAAGGCCAAAAAATAGTGGGAAAAATGTTTAAATGTTTGTAAAAAAATGTTTAAATGTTTGTAACCCTTCCGGTCACTCGTTTTTTTCTTCCAATTTTCCGCCGAAACATTTAGCAATTTTTCAGCTTGCAATCTGCATAGATAACAAATAGCAAACTGAAGCCGTTTCGTCGTACATAGATTTTGAAAGTAATCTCGGCCAATATTTACTCGATTTTAATTCTGAAAACAGATTTCTAATTACCGAGTCTAAATATATAACATACGTGTCTATTATATTACGAGAACGTACATACCCTTCGTAAAACGGTTTATGTACTTAGAAATTAGTTGGCAATCAAGCATCTCGATCAATATTTAACCGTTTTCAATTCTGAAAACAGATTTGGAATTAGCGAGTCTAAATACATAACATGTCTATTATATGAGAACGTACATACCCTTCGTAAAAACTTCGTCAGATCACCGTCTTCGCATTGTCTTGCCCAAATATTGTCCGATTCAAACGGATCACCCAAAACGACTTTTTACTTCCTTATAAGGAGATGACCTACCATATACATATACGGTATATATATATATATATACTTTCGGTGAGAAATGGATCCCTGCCGCGGCGAGATTATCACCTTCGCTTCGCTCGCTTGCGAGGGGAAAAATGAAGATATAGTCATAAATAATAAACAAGTCATATATCACATTATATATTATAGTCAATTGAAGTATGGTGCGGAAACTCAGCGAAAGTCTTAGTTTGTTCTATATTTTTGTTCACGTTTATTCAAATTTATGCACGGTGACGGTTGAAAGTACTATATACGAGTACATATTCTATATAAGGAAAAGCAAATACATAGCCTTAGTTATACCGAAAGGTGCTAACGTAAACCCTAAACCCCAAATGATCCTAACCCTTAAACCTCAATTAACAAGTTCCCATGTATTACCAAAGCCCCACCCCATCCGCTCCCATGCATGCAACTTACTGTAGTTTTCCAAACAAAAAGATTAATATATAGGTAGATAGATAGAAACTTGAGAAAGGCCTCATCACCCATAGGTGCTTTTCGCAAGTGCTTATCCTCAAAAGAATAAAAATTACAATAATTACGATACAAGATATTGAATAATAAAGGTGATAACAAAAGAAGGTTAGATAATAATTAATTAGTTTTACAGTCCAAATGAATCCAATAGTTCCGTTTGAAATCGGTAAGAGTTTGACAAAGTTACTGTTTCTGGTAACTCGTTCCATTCTTTCATGAATAAAAATTCCGATCTATGTTTGCCCCAATTTTACTTACAAAAAGGTAGTTATAGTTATCTATTGTTCTTTCCCCTAGTATCATATTTATGAATTTGATTTCTAAAAACATCTATAATCTAAAATCTATACTAGAAGTTACTATCGCAACTCGCAAGGGAAGTGCTGCCTTGAAATCCAAGTCAGTCATGATATTGTGCAAAATTGAAAAAATAAGTAGTTGGCTTATTAAAGTCAAAGTTGCAGCGGAGATAGTACAGCCTCGAACCCATGCGGTTATGGTGTAGGTAAGACCAGAGCAGTGAGCTCTACATATATATGAAGCTCACACAGAGCTTGCTGGACCAAAGGTACTCTGAGGTGCATGGAAGGGAATTTTTACATTCCTGTAAAAACCTTGGGTTTTTGTAAAATTAAATTAATTCAAATTAAATTAATTCAAGTTAAAAGCGTTTTCAGACTTTCAACATGCCGGGAAGAAATCCTTTGGCTATTGCTCCCCACCCTAAAATAATTTCATGAGAGGTAAAAGGACCCCCGTTTCAAAAATTCTGCTTACCCTTAACTGGGGTTAGACATCTTGGGCGGATGAAGCATGTGCAGGGGCCCCTGGCACATTTGTGGATGCCCCCCTCCCTGTATAACTTAATGCATAACTTGAACAGTTCAATAAAAATGCAGTTGAACATAAAGCTAAAACAGTTGTATAACAAAACAGTTGACTGTTGACATTATACAGTAGCCTGTTTCGCTTCCGATGAATGTTTCGTCATCGTTTCCGATGTAGAGACTGCGCGCAGGCTAATTATACAGTTGATAAACTGAATTAGTGTTCAATATGAACACAATAGCAGTTGATAAACTAAGTAAATCAGAATTTGTTTCTGATATGGACACCAGTGACACGGATTGTGCATTCTTCTGCATGCTCAATATCTGTTATCTTGTTATCTACATTTTCTACATTTGCCATAAAGACACTATGTATTCTTCTGATGTCAACGCGGAGCAAATATTCTACGGAATACCCGTCAACTTTTGAAACCGCATTCGAGGCAGAGATAGAAACCAGGTTGCTCTAAAATCTCTTTAAATATAATCTCGAAGGTTTATATTGTGTGTACTTGTTGATAGTTATCAAATTAAATGGGGTTTTAAAATAGAACGAAGCAATTGTACGTATATGATGAACTTTCCGTAATTTGACCCTTTTACTAACTGTCAACAGATGCAAATAGCGAGAGCTAGTGGACGGGTATTCTAGAATTTAGCGGTCGACGCTTCGTTTGTATTGTTTTTAGCGAGCACAATTCTTCGCTTGGTTTGGTTTTAACGAGCACAATTGCTCGTTTCGTTTTTGACAAGCACAATGGGTTGATTTGATTTAATATACGTGATGGGCACACGTAGATATAAACGTCTGATCAGAATGCTGATCAGCGCGAACACGAATGGACAAACTCACACCAGTATGCACCTAAAAATAAAAGATAACAGCCATGAATTCTCCGGAGAAATATCCTGATAAACCTCGACCAAAACACAATGAAAATTGAAGTTCGCACTACTATCTTACCTTGACAAGAGAAATATGAGGTAGCAG